>JARHVA010003369.1:230000-330000 GCA_037957365.1 Torreya grandis
AAGTCTATTTTGATGAATAATGCCATTTGGTGAAACTAATGATCCCATTCAATGCCTTTTCACAATGCTATGACATTATCTACAATATATTGGCCTTGAATAAATCCTATCTATTGAGGTTGAATGATCGATGGCAGCATATTCCTAAGGTGAAGATCAAAAGCCTTGGCAATGATGAAACCTAAACAATTTAATTAACCAAAAGAAATTACAAAAGGTAAATTGTATACCCATTGAGGCAGGTCCACAACCATTTTATTAATCAAGATAAAATAAGTATATGAAAATGGTGCCAATATGTCATTAACCCTTTTTTCACACAAGACTATGTATATATAATATTTCACCTATGACCAATAAAACCAACTAACCTAACAACCACTTTTCAAATGAATGCAACTCGAAAATTATTTGTAATTATTTAATTTAAAAACATAAATCAAAGTAACTAAAGATTATTAAAGGGGGTGTCTTTATAAAAGATGCATGCCCCTTTACATTATTATTTTCCTAACATTATTTATTATTATCCTAACAACCTAACCTAATATTATGAATTTGGAACAAGTCCTAACAAACACCCCCCCCCCCCCCCCCCATGATCCAAAGTCAATTCTTTGGACACATGCCAAGTATTTTTCTAAATTTCTCAAATTTGATTCTATCAAGGTGTTTTGTGAAAATATCAGTATTTTGATCAATAGTTGGGAAATATATTAGATCAAGTGCTTTATTCACCACCAACATTTTTATATAGTGATATTTTCCATCAATATGTTTTTCTTTTGCATGAAATACTATGTTTTTAGACATCTTGATTGCACTTCGATTATCAATGTACAACTATGTAAGAGCAATCTAAGAAATCTAAAGATCTTCAAGAATTCAATGTAAATAGACAATTTCTCTGGAATCATCCCATGTTGTGATCTATTTTGATTTTGATGATGTATTTTCCATTGTATCCTACTTCTTACAACACCAAGTAATGGTAGTTAACCCATATGCATAGTGTATCCTATTGTGGACACTATATCATCCACACATCCACCAAAAATTTGCATTAGAATACCCAACAAGTTCGAATTTTGTGTTGCATTGGTACTCAAAGCCATATGATTTCATTCCTTGAAGGTAAATAAGTACTCTTTTTGTTGCATGCCAATCATTTCTCTAGGCTCATGTACAAACCTAAACAAAATTCAAATGAAAAATGATATATCAGGGCTATTGGTCATCAAGTATATAAAATCTCCCACTAATTATCTATATTTGATGCCATAAAAAGAGGGACTACCATCATCCTTAGATAATTTAAAGTTAATTTCCATGGGAGTGAGGTAAGGTTTGAAATCATTCATGCCAAACCTATTTAATAACTCAGAAATATACTTACATTGTGAAATGAAAATACTTTACTTTTTTTAAGTTACTTCTATGCCTAGATAATAGTGAATAAATCCAAGATGTACCATCACAAGCCAATATTTTAATTCTTTCTTACAAACTTGTTATGATTTTCATCATTAGCTGTGATAATCAAGTCATCAATACAGAGAATAAGAATCACCAATTTCTTACCCCACACTCAAATATAGATAGTATCATTAGATTCACAATATTGAAATCTAATTGTATTCAAGTAAGAATCCATTTTTTCAGACCAAGCCTTGGGTGCTTGTTTGAGCCCATAAGTAGATTTGATCAATTTACACACCTTGTGCTCTACACCCACTTTCTCAAAACCTTGGTGTTGTTTCATATATTCTTCTTCCTTAAAATCACCATTCAAAAAGGGAGTTTTAACATCCATCTAATGGACTTTCCAACCATTTTTTACTCCTAAGGAAAGTACCATATGAATAGTGTGCCATTTATTAATTGGTGAAAACTTTTCCTCGTAGTCAATATCTTCTTGTTGCATATAACTTTTCACAAAAAGTCTTGTGTTATGTTTATCAATGGAACCATATAATTTATACTTAGTCCTATAAACCCAAGTTAAGTATGGCATCATACCCACTTTTAATTCCCTATTGCCAAACCTATTCAGTAGAAGCCTCCTCAAAATCAGATGGCTTAGTGGAAGAAGTATTAACAACCATTGCTTAGTTCACCTATTTAGGAGAACTTCTAGGACTTGTTAGACCCACTTCATTTGTTGTCAAGCTAGAAAAACTACTTTGATCCCATTTTGGATACTTGTTCAAATTATTCATATTAAGAACACCAAAATTCTCATCATGTTCACCAATTGAGGGAATAATTAGAGAATTTACAACATTTTCTAAGTCATGAACTTGTGAAATACTAGATAAAGTAGAAGAAATAGAACTTATAATAGTCTCATACTTTAATCTATTTTAGTTATCATCATTATTCAATCCTTTACCACCTTTTGAAATCTTCCTCTCTAACCTGTCAAATTGAGAATCAATCTCTGCAGTATTCATAGTACCAAATTAATCAAATACCACATTATTTTTCACTATAAATTTGCCTATATCCTATGCAAGAAAATGATAACCCTTTTTAATTTTAGAATACCCAAGAAATATTCATTTTTGACTTCATGGTTCCAACTTAGTTATCTGTTCAGTGGGAATTAAAGTGAAACAAAGACATCCAAAAACTTTCAAGTGTTTAACTTTTGGTTTTAACTCGTAACAAGCATCATATGGAGTTTGTCCCAAAAGTGTAGTTGTAGGGGACCTATTTCTCAAATACAGTGTAGTACCAATGGCTTTGGCCCAAAACATATCATGAGTTATTTATATTTCAACATAGCTTAAGTTATGCCCTCTAAATTCCTATTAATTTGTTCAGATAATCTATTCTACTGTGGATTATAAACATTACTATATTATCTATGAATGCCATGTTCTAGATAATAATTTGAAAACTCATTTGAATTATACTCACCACCATTGTCTAAACAAAGAGTGACCCAGTGGGAACTAGTTTTTTTTTCAACTAAGTGTAACCAATCAATAAACTTAATGAAATCTTCTGATTTGCTTTTCATGAAAAACACCCAAATCATGGTAGAAAAATCATCAATAAATAATAAAAAATACTTACAGCCACCAATGGATGACTTCTTCATGTCACATACATCAATATGATCTAACTAAAAACATTCATTAGCTCACCATGAAGCATTCTTAGGAAAGTTCTCTTTGTTCTATTTTCCCAAAATGCATGATTCACAAAGAATACTATCTTTGAGAAAAGTGGAAAACCCACTCACCATACCATATCTCTACAAGACCACTATAGAGTAAATACTCAAATGTACATAGCAGAAATGCCATAGTCATTGTGTAGACATAGTACCTATACTTGTATCAAAAACTACCACAAGTTCCATAGTGGGAGGAAGCACTTTGCAATTCAATTTAACCAAATTTCCATCCTTATATCTTATATACATGGTTTTTTATCCATCATTCACTGAATTGATATAAATGAGCCCATTTTCAAGAATAATTTTATAACCCTTCTTACGAATAGTTACCAAAGAAAGAATATGTTTTTACAATTTGGTAACATACCAAACATTCTCCAAATATTTTATAAATCCATTAGGAAAGACAAATTGAATTGACCCAAGACCTTGTATAGTATGCATAGTCTTATCTACCAAGGATACTATAGAGAGAAGCTTCTTTGTAATTCTAAAATAATTCTCACTTGAATGTCATGTGTTTGGTTGTGCCCATATCTAAAACCAACAAATATGTGAATTAATATATAGCCTCATATTCCATATAAGCAATGTTCCCTAAAACAATGAATGTAGATTCATGAACAACATTGCCATATTCATGAGTAACATTACTAGATTCATCATAATTATGGTCAGCATATTGAATAGAGTGATAATTCATCACTTTTTGTGGCCTCTAAAGTTTATCAAAAGGAATCCTACACTAAGAGGCAATGTGACCAAATTTCCCACATTTATGGCATTGAATGTCTGATCTACCTCAACCTCTACCTCTATAATAATTGTGACCATGTCCTCTATCACTCATCTCATTTGAATGAGAATGGCTAGATTGTTGATTTGAAAAGTTATTCTGATGATATCCTCTAGCTCATTTTTAAAATCTGTCTCCTTTATAACCTTGATCACCTCTATAACTAGCCCCTCTATAGTTTTGTTGACCAGAAGAAGATGAACTAGGATTAGGATCTAAAATGTGGGATTCCTTGGTTTTCTTCTATTTCTTGGGTAGGTATAGGTCATGTTTAATAATCAACTTAGCTAATTTATCAAAAGTGATGCATGTGATCTTTTCTAAGACATGCAACATTTCTACAAGGTACCTATAGGACATAGGTAGTCATTTTAATGCAACAATAACTATGAGATCGTCATCTAATTTTATAAATCCAACCTTAGTGTACTCATTATAAATATTCTTCAACTTATACATAAACTATCACATATCCCCATCTTCCTCTAATGACAAAGTAAACAACTACATGTGGATATTTATCTTCTTATGTTTAGGATTTTTATCATACAAATAAGATAAGGTTTTCCATGCAGTATAATTATGAGAAGAATTTTCAATATGTATATACGTATCATGAGTAAAGAAACACTTGATTAAAGTTAGGTATTTATAATCATGAATATTAAAACTATCAAGTTAGGCATGTTCTATAGGCACTGTAAGATTTTCATTATATACAATATCCCATAACTCATTGAACATTAATGAAGATTCTATCAAAAAAATTTAATTATATAAACTAGAAATCATTAATCTATCACCATCTCAAATTAAATTTTGAATCTTTGGTATCTTGAAATGGAAGCAAGTGCAACAAATGAAACAAAGTGTGATAAAAGAAAAGAACAACACACTAACTGAGAACACTTTGCACAAGACAATGCTTCTACAGGGTTTTCTACTTAACCTCCATCTATAAAAAATATACGAGAGAGTTTTGATAGTTTTTTCACTTAACCTCACCAAAAATCAAAATATTACACCCTTATTTCACCAATTACACCCTTATTTCACCAAAGCAATACAATACTCTTATATCACCAATTACACCCCTTTTATTTCAATTAAAACCAAAATTTTGCACATTTTAATCCCTTTAAAATTTATAAATCATGTAAAATATTCCAAAAAAGAATGGAATATTATCCAAAAATTAAATAACTATGTTGTACTTTTCTCTAAAGAGAAGTTTTGAACCCTGGACCTCCACCTTCTAAGGGTTGATACAAAATAA
This sequence comes from Torreya grandis, assembly GCA_037957365.1. NCBI lineage: Eukaryota > Viridiplantae > Streptophyta > Pinopsida > Cupressales > Taxaceae > Torreya > Torreya grandis. The sequence continues at coordinate 235,260 of JARHVA010003369.1, forward strand.
TACTTGCCAATTGATATATAAGCATTTACAACACATAAAAGAAAAATAATGTATTCAAATCTTATTTTTCCTTCATGAATAATTAAAAAAAATATTAATTTTGAAACTAAAAATTAAATCACCCATGAATTTTTTAAAAATGCATTTAAAAGCTTCTAATTTGGTGGACCTCCAAAACCCTAAATTTCCTCTCAAACTATATCAAACTTTGGCCAAATGAAATAATATTATTTCATAGTCCTTCCAACATCAAACCTAAAACTTGGGATGCCATGGATTCTTGGATAAATTCATGAAGCTTCATCAAACCACTCAAATCCATACCATGTCATACAATGTTGTTCAAGCTCATAAAAGGAGAATTTTTGAGAGTTTTAAGCAGATCTGAGCACTATGAAAGAGTTTTTATGCATTATGAAAGTTTTATATAGGTAATTGGAGGTCATGGAGGCCATATAAATGCTTTGGAAGGCTGCAAATTGAAATATAATTGATTAGAATGCATTTAGGAGTGATTCAAGACAAGTTTTTGGTAATTCGAGGCTCCAAAACAAGTAAAAACTTATCAAATATCCTAGTTTAACTTTAATATTTATTTATTATACATATATAAGACATAAAATTCATAATATGGGCCTTACCATTCCAAAAACTAGCTTTAAATGTTTTTATAATGAATAAAAATCAAATTTATTAGGATCTAAAGGCTCTAAATTAGAGAAAACCCCTCAACAAACTTCTCAGATCACTAGATCATTTTCATATTTATGTAACACATTATGGAGGCTGAAATATTACTTCACATAGGTTTTCCAAGCCAAAAAAACTATACAAAGCATTAAATTTGACTCTTTGAGCAAAATGTTTGGTTATGGATGCAAACAATCACCTTCTCAATGATTTTCAAAGCTTCAAAAGAGTATATTAAAACTTTTCCAAGCATATATCCATGAAAAATATTATTTTCTCAATATTGACTTTCTAACATAATATTTCCACCAATCACAAGATTGGAAAAAAATTTATTAAAACTATTAACTTTTGAATAATATTTCAAATGTTTTCACAACAAAAATTTAACCAAAGAACATATCATATATCTATAGTTTGATTTCACATGAATATTTAATGTCCCATGAATAAAAATCACCCCAAGATAATCATTCCTCCTTTTACCATTCATTTACCATAATACCATGCTCAACCAAGCTCTAATACCACTGATGAAACCTGAACAATTTAATAACTAAGCAAATTTAATGGAGGTAAATCTTGTGTGCATTGAGGTGGGTCCACAAGAATTTTATTAATCAAGATAAAATAAGTACATGAAAAGAGTTCCAATATGTCATTAACCCTTTTTACCCATAAAACCATGTATATATGAGATTTCACCTATGACTGATAAAACCATCTAACCTAACCACTTCTCACAGGAATGCAACTCAAAAACATAAATCAAAGTAACTAAATATTATTAGAATGGGTGTATTTATAAAATATGCATGCTGCTTTACATTATTATTTACCTAACATTATTTATTATTAACGTAACAACCTAACCTAATGTTAAGACCTTGAAACAAGTCCTAATAGGCAATGCTTTTGTAAGAGACACTAAGAAAAGTTATATGATGCCAATTACAAATGATTTTGGGGTCACCACCTTTCAGGATGAATTTTATATGTCCTTTGTTGATGGATAATTGCAAAGTCTATGAGTGGAAGGATTTGAGTTAGACCTGGTAAAGTTCAGCCCCCATAGTATCCAAAATTTTCTTATAAAATTTTTAGGGGAAGCCATCACATCCTAAGGCTTTGTCATTGGCCATTTGCATCAAGACTTGAAAGAGATCATTCAAAGATAGAATCATGTCACAAGTGACCCTATAGGGAGAGTAAACTTTAGGAGTAACAACTAAGAGGCATTGATTTAGGGCCTACTGGCTTTTCATGGATGGTGGTTGGGAAGAAAACACTTGCTAAAAATGTTTGGAAAAAGCCTTGACCATATCAGGTGTCTTTGTCAATTGTTATCCATTATCCTAAAGGGTGACCATTTTTTGGGAAATGGATTTAACCTTTGAAATATGAAATAATTTTTTGGAGACCCGATCGCCTACTTTGAACCAATACATATGAGCACCATAGGCATTATAATGATCAATAATTTGGATTTTGTGGCATAGTTTGGCCACCCAAGCTAGAAGGTATCACTAAATAGGTGTTATTATAGTGAGGCCACTTCTTGACTTAGTTTAGAAGAGGTGATGGAGTAGGATTACCACTAAATATTGGCTAATTAGTGCCCATAAATGCATAAAAATCTAACCATCTAATTGATAGCATCTACCAACCACTGGGTCCACCTTGGATGTTGGGTAGGACTAGGAACAAGATTCCATACCCGCTTGATGTGTGCCATAGTGGGCCCATGATCTAGGAGGGTCTTATTAATAAAGAATTATGTCATATGAAATTTAGGATTTTTGAATAGCTAAGTAATGTGAAACCTAATTAGAGAGTGGTTAGATAAAGTAAAATCTAGTAGGGCTTCCTCTAGTGGCAAGAACTTGCTATCAAAAAATAAGTACATATGAGAATAAATCATGGCATGATGAAGCTGTTTAAGGACCCTATCAGACGCACCTTGAATATTGGTCCAAGTATACCAATATTTTTGAGTGGGTTGTCACCCAAAAAAGGGTCATAGAGGCCAAATTTATTTTACATGTATAACTATGCCTACCTTTTGTTGGTGGTCCATATCATAGGTTAATTACAAATATTTTTAGTTGATTATCCAACCATATTAACATCCCCATAAATAACCCAGTGGGTGTCAGGAAGAAAATCAACAATCCATAACCATAAAGTTGTACACATGTGAGCATCATTCAAGGCATAAACATTAATAATGCCAAATGAATGATTATGAATATTGAAGAGGTCCCATATGACATGGTGGGAAGGGTCATTTATAGACATCAAAAAATGAGGCTACAATTTAGGCAAAATAAATGTCATAATGTCAACATAATCTACATTATGTTTACTATAAAGCACTAAATTATTAGCCCAGATAACTATGGTAGGAACTATGAGAAAGAAAACCATCACCTTCACTTCCTTGAAGGTAAATAATGTCTAAATCTAAAAACTTACTTTTGAAATCTTGAAAAACAATGCTCCTTCGATGGTAATGCTCAAGGTACCTGCCAAACCAGTGATTGTAATGGCATGTTCAACTATCAAGCTTCTAAGAAGGTTCATACAAATATTTTAGAATATACTCTCAACATAGTTGGGAATAAGGAATTCTACAACATCTCTCTATTTTATGGAGTCAATCTGCCCCTTTCCACGACCCCCTCCACCTCTAGCTGCTAAAAAATAAGGTGCCTGAGTGACATTAACTCTGTGTGTTTGAATGAGCATAAGGTGGTTGGAGGATAAAAAAGTGCTTTTGCTACATATAATAAACTAGAATACTATTGTACATATGCCTTTAATACATGTGACAAGTGCCCACCCACCAACTCCTCCAATATTTTCAATGATAAATGCCCCCAAGCCTATAGTTATACCTTTGATTATCCCTCCAACACCTTCACTTGTCTTGCCAGTTCAGACTATAAAATTTTCTTATACAGCTAATAACTATCTCCATTTATCTTTCTCTATGCTCTGCATTATGCATCTGAGCTTGTACGTTATGTATTAAATAAATAAATAGAGGGGCACACTCTACCCTTAAGGAAAAGACCCTGCTCAAAACACTAGTGAGAAATAAATAAATAAAGATGGCATTATGTTATCCACTCATTTTATTTAAGCTCATAAGAGATTATATAGAGATATAACCTTATTTTATTTGCTTATTTATATTCCTCCTCTCTCTCTAGGTGAGAAAATGTGTGTTTTTCTTATTATAGATCATGGACTGTGATATGAAATGTTGATAAAAATGATCTACAATAAAGATAAAACATGGATAATTAAATTTCTTAAAAAATTGAAGGATAAAGATGAAAATTGGATTTATAAATGTATATTTTAGATAATAGTAGAAATCAAGGTCTTCTACAAGATAAATACAACTCTCAAAAATTGAGAAAATTGGAGGAATTTGACCGAACTACAATTTGAAATTTGCAGACCTTGAAATGTAGATGACCCATTTATAGGATGTATTGGACATTGATTTTTTTTTTTTTTTTTTAGTTAAACATATCTAAGGCTCTAAAAATAAGCTTAATTGTTTGAAAATTCACTCTGACCACTAGATAAATTTACTTCTCCTCAACCTAATTGGGCATCTATGTTATAAAATACTAATGAAAGATAATTAAATGAACTTCAAATCTAAAATGAATGCACTAAAGTTTTTTTGAATTCTTCAAAGTGCTTGCAGATGCTCAATCTATTCTTATCAAAAATAAATGCTAATTTATTCATCTGAAGATCTTTATATCCCCTTGTACTTATAAACTAGTGAAAATATCTTAAATACATATATCTAAACTATGCTAAGAGACATCAATTTCAAGGTTCTTTTCTAGGATTTTTCACATACCACAGTACATAATAATTACATTATGTTTTCTATCAATTTCCCACTAAGTATTGACAAATCATATCAATCTAGCTACCCCATTGTGTTGGGTTCAAAAAAATGTATTTTTGAGAAAATGGGATCCAAACTCTACTATATGACCGTGATATTACAATTTTTTTATTGAATTCTATAAGCAACAAAGAAAAACATCAATGTGATGCTTAAATGAATGTCAAATTTAAGATTGAAATGACCTTGTGATAGTCAAGTAGATGTCAAATGTAAATTCAAACATAATTATGAATAACTTAATACATTACACTCCCCTTGTCACCATTTAGAATTCTTATCAACATAGTGTTCCAAAACTCAATTTAGGAACTTGTTGGCATAAAAATTAAAATCAACTAGTTAACATAAAATAAAAATGAAGGAACCAAAATAATGAGTGCACCCTAATTTTCTAGGCCCACACAAAACCTTATGAAAGTACACTCCACATTTTTGGGAACCAAATTCTTACTATGTTCATTTTTAAGAAGACTAATACATGACAATGAAATATAGAGGGGAGAGAAAGGGAAGTGAATATAAGAGGGTCAAAATGTGAAGAATTTTGGGGTTTAAATAATTGTTACTATTTCACACATTTTGCATATGTATGAACTATATATCATGAATAATTTGCACTTGTAGGCTGATGGTGGAAAAAAATTTACAATATTTTATTTTATCAGTAATGATTCATAGAAATAATTAAAGAAATGCTCTAGAGTACTAATTATGTCTCACATTCCCAATGGTTTTTCACCATTTTTTCACACAAAAACCACATTATTTGTGTCTGTGGACCTTTTAGTTAACATTGATCATCATTTAATTTCCATTATCTGGTAAATATACTTTTTTCTTTATTTATTGAGCACCCCACTTGATCTTTCATTGTGAGCTAATCTCACTCTATTAGTAGAATAAATGGAATCAAATAATTTTTTTAAGTGAATGGCATCAAAGAAAGCTTGAAAGTGTTCCTCTCTTTGGTATGTAGCCATCATAAATTACCTAGTAGATTGAACCTACATTGAAGGTGCCAATTCACAACAAATGAGACATCTTCCTGTTATCACCTCCAAGTATGTTATCTTATAAATGGCCCTTTATTTCAAGGCCTTTTTTGGCATGCTACTCTAGTTTTTTGACTAAGAGGATTTAGAAAAGATCATCTTTCATTGTCACAGTGACATCTTTAGTGGACACTTCAATGGACACACAACCACTCAAAAAGTCCATAAGATGGGATATTTATGGCCCAATCTGGACCATGATGTTTTCAAATATGTATATAAATGTGAGAAGTTACATCATTTTTCACATGAGATACATATTCCTACCATGGAATTATAGCCCATCATAACTCCATGGGTCTTTTCTACCTAGGGTATGGTCTTAGTACGTAAACTCTCCCCTACTTATTCAAACGGTCATCATTTCATCATAACAAAGACTGAATATTTTACTAAATGGATAGAAGTGATGTCCTTAACAATTGTGACTATATGTGTTATTCAAAAACTACTTCTAAACCAAATCTTTTATCGATTTGGAGTCCCTTAGGTCATCATTATCGATAATGGGTCCGCTTTTAAGAATTTCAAAGTTCATGATTTGTGCGAGAAATTCATTATATTGCACCACTTGGACTCCTTGTATTGTCCATATATTAATGGCCAAGATGAATCTACCAAAAAAACTTTAAATTCAATCCTATTCAAAACTGTTGGAGACTCTAATTGATATTGGCATCTATAGTTCTATCCATCACTCTGGGCTTATAGAAAAAATGTTAAAACACCCATCAGAGTAACCCCATATTCACTAGTATTTGGGTATGAGGCCATTTTTCCTTTAGAGGTATAAATACCTAGCCTTCACATCTCCTTTCAAGGCCTCCTCAATGAAGAATAATATAGAGCGAGGTGTCTGACTGAATTGTAACTTGTATATGAACATCAAATTGCCACTATAAATAATCACATAGATTACATTTACCACATGTATAAGAAATATAAAAAAACATTCATGAGCACATAATCTATGTTGAAGACCTTGTCCTTAGGCTCAATAGTCAAATTGACAAAGATAAAGGAAATAGTCCAAAATTGAGACCCAACTAGTTGGGCCCCTACCTAGTAACAAAGGATTTCAACAATGGAGCCTATCGATTATGCACTTTAGAGGGAGCATATCTATTTTATATATGGATTTCATAACATTTTCAACTTTACTCCATTCCTATAGGTGGTAATAATTTGTTATGCATGAACTCCAATTTTTAAAGATTATTCCTTCAAAAACTCACATATCATATTTTCCACCCATTTTTCATGTTGACTTTGACTTGATAGCATCCTAACATCATGTGGGTCATGCTAATGGATCCATTGTTAGCAGCAGTCATTGAATATCCTCATTATGACGTGCTAGTGTTGTCGTCTACATTGTTGTAGGACTTGCAAGATAGGTAATTAACCATCATGTTAAATTAGTGGATAAAGTTTTTTTAACCCATATTTACTCCATTTTAATACCATAAATGGTGTGATTTAAATCTACACTTCACAAATAAAATAGATTTTGAACATAGAACCATGTAAAAGTAATAAGCCTAAAAATTATTATTTTTATTTTTAGTTACATCAAATTGCCATGATTAAGGATACATTTTTTTAAGAGAATAATTCCTAAAACTCAATATATCAAATAACCACAATTATAACTACATTATCTTTGTATGAGTGTTGGGTACTTATAGAGTTGATATGACTCTTCATTTTCTCATCTCTTCATTTCTCTTTGTATTTGGTCCAAGGAAACTATTCAACCTTCATTTTATATTTCATACTTACAAGCATAGTATAAAAACTCGAGAACTATGGTTACTTAGTAGCAAAAAAGTGTGACCTGTAATTTGGGCTCAATAATTACTTGACACTTTATTAATACTTTTAAAACTATATATAAATTAATAAAATACATTGAAATACATAATAAAATGAAATGAATGTATAGAAACGATTGTAGAGATTCAGAGAACACTAAAATATTTATCGTTGTTGCAAACTTGAACTTGTTTTGTGTTGCATTATGCATTGGTAAAGAAGGAAAAGCTTAAATTTCAATCATAGATCATTATCATTTATCACCGATCAGTCTCAGACACTTAAAAAAATATTAAATAAATTATAAAAGTAATAAACAATTCTAATTTCAATAACTAAAAACTAGAGTGACAATCAAAACAAGTGGTGCCCATGAGTAAACCAAAAACATCGAGGGGGAATTATGGAATTCCATATCATATACAATAAAGATGATTACACTTGTGTTAATTTTCTCTCAGATTATAATTCACTTTCAATCTTAATAGAGTTATGCTTAACATTTAAACTTTTAACCTTTTCTAGGATCAATGGAAAATGGTTTATGTTAAGGTAAAGGAAACAAAGATCTATAAATGTAATAAAAACACAATGGAATGTCACATTACTACAAAATGGAGGACCTTGTACATAGAGACCTTTCGCTAACATATTATAGGCATAAGATTAAAATTTACATTTGCTAAAAATTAAAAAATAAATGAATCTCCATTTGCATGAAGGAGACAACAAATCCACTGAGAATATGATAAACTTAAGTCACCTCCTTTCCATTTAATAATTTTTGATTTTCAGATGCTAAAATTAAATAATAAAACTAAAACTTTTTAAGTTTACAATGTGAAATTGTGAATCAAGTCGACTTAGTAGAGGAACTCAAACCTGAGGGCATTCTTTACCAAATTTCAATAGAATCTATAACAAAATCTTGATGCACATCACATTAATTTCCTTTGGCCCTAAGGAATGACATATCATCAGTACACAACACACAGTGAGAAACCAATGATAGTACCCAAGCCAGAAGGAAATAAATAAATAAAGACGACAGTATGTTATCCACTAGTTTTATTTAAACTTGTACGACATTCTATAAAAGATATAACCTTGGTTTATTTTTTGATTTATTTTCCTCTCCTCTTTCTCGGTGAGAAAATGTGTATTTTTAATATGATGAATTATGTATTGTGATCTGAAATGTTGATTTAAAAAATTTACAATAAAGATAAAATGTGAATAGTTAAATTTCATAAATAAAATGAAGGATAAAGATGAAAATTTGATTTAGAAATATACTTTGAATATATAAAGATTTTGGATAAGAGTGGAAATCATGGTCTTCTACAAAACAAATAGAACCTTCAAAAATTGAGACAAATAGAGGAATTTGTTCGAATTATCAATTGAAATTTTTAGACCTACAAGCGTAGATGATCCATTTATAGGAAGTATTTGACATCGATTTTATTTTTAAAAATTGTTCAACATATCTAAGGATCTAAAACTAAGCTTAATTTTTTGAAACTTCACTCCGACCACTAGAAAATTTTACTTCTCCTCAACCTAATTGGAAAGCTAGGTTAGAAAATAATAATGAAAGATAATTAGTCACTAATATGAACTTTGAAACTACAATGAGTGCTTTAAAGTTTGTTTGAATTCTTCAAAGTGCTTGTAGATGCTCCGTGGATTCCTATGACAAATAAATGCTAATTTTTTTGTTTGATGATATCTATATCCCCCTTGTATTTATAAACTAGTAAAAATATCTTAAATACATCTATCTAAACTATGCTGAGAGATATCAATCTCAAGGTTCTTGTCTTGGATTTTTCACATACCACATTGCGTAATAATTACATTACTTTTTCCATTGATTTTCCACTAAGTATTGACAAATCGCATCAATCTAGCTACCCCATTATGTTGGGTTCAAAAAAAAGTATTTTTTGAGAAAATGGAATCCAATCTCTGCGATATGACCTTGATGTCAAATTTTTAGATTGAATTCTATAAGCAACAAGGAAAAGCATCAATGTGATGCTTAAATGAATGTCAAATTTAAGATTGAAATTACCTTGTGACAGTCAAGTGGATGTCAAATGTAACTTTGAACATAATTATGAACAACTCATTACATTACACTCCCCTTGTCACCATTTAGAATTCTCATTGACATAGTTATCCAAAATTCAATTTAGGAACTTTTTGGCATAGAAATAAATATCAACTGGTTAAAACAAAATAAAAATGAAGGAACCAAAACAAGAGTGCACCCTAATTGCCTAGGCCAACACAAAACCTTAGGAAATTACACTCCAAATTTTTGGGAACCAAATTCTTATTGGGTTCATTTCTAAGAAGACCACTACATGACAAAGAAATCTAGAGGGGAGAGAAAGGGAAGAGAATATAAGAGGGTCAAAATGTGCATAATATTGGGTTTTAAATAATGGTTACTATTTCACACATTTCACATCTGTGTGAACTATATCATGACCAATTTGCACTTGCAGGTTGGTGGTAGAATAATTTTAAAAATATTTTATTTTATGTGTAATGGTTCATAGAAATAATGAAGGAAAGGCTCTAGAGTACTAGTTATGTCTCGTATTCCCAAGGGTTTTTCATCGTGATTTCACACAAACACCATTTTATTTGAGTCTATAGACCTTTTATTTAACGTTGATCAACATTTAATTTCTTTTATCTTGTAAATATACTTTTTCCTTTGTTTAGTGAGCACCCCACATGAGATTGCATTGTGAGATAATCTCACTCTATTAGTAGAAGCAATGGAATCAAAGAAAGTTTGAAAGTGTATGGCATCAAATAAAGCTTGAAAATGTTCCTTTCATTGGTATGCAGTCATCATCAATTACCTAGTAGAATAAACCTGCACTGAAGGTGCCAATTCATAACAAACGAGATGTCTTCATGTTATCATCTCTAAGCATGTTATCTTAGAAATGGTCTTTTATTGCAAGGCCTTCGATGGCATGCTACTCTGGTGTTTTGACTAAGAGGGCTTACAAAAGATCCTCTTTCATTATCATAGTGATGTGTAGAGGACACTTTGGTGGCCATGCAATAGCTTGAAAATTCCATAAGATTGGATATTTATGGCCCACTCTAGACCATGATGTTGTCAAATATGTATGAAAATGTGAGAAGTGCCATCATTTTTCACATGAGATACATATTCCTAACAGGGCATTATAGCCCATCATAAATCCATGGCTCTTTTTTACTTGGAGTCTAGACTTAGTAGGTAAATTCTCCCCTACATCTTTAGATGGTCATCATTTAAACATCAAAATGACCAAATATTTCACCAAATGGGTACATCTCTTTCATTCCATCTGCTTGCATAACTTAGAAAAATGATATCCTACACTAGAGTCTAGAAACTTGTCTTTGATAGAATCTCCCCTTTATAATGCCTTTGGAAAACAAAACAATAGCATGCCTATAATAAAATAAATTTACCCACCCATCTTAGTTCTAGGAGTGAACCCTTGCTTATTAATAGATGCATGGGGCCAAGGTTTTGGGGTGAAGACCTTAAAAATAGAAAAAGAGATGATTATATGAAAATATAAAAGTCAAAATTATATATCTCTCATCCTTTATTAAGCCTCGGTGCTGAGCCCTCATATATTATTAGTTGTATGGGATTGGCATTGGGGAGAGATGCACTTACTCACCTATATACAGCTTTGGGTAATGAGCCCATATGTCGTCTTGGTCACATGAGACTAGGTGTAGGGGGTTGTAAAGAAAAATAAAAGACAAATTTAAAATCAATGTCAAATTAGAAAGAGTGTCTAAAAAGAAACTTATTTAAAAGGAGTTATCTATATGTTTTTATTCAAATAAGGTAACCTTTTCCCATTTAATGATTCTGTCAGGGTAAGTTATCTCTACATGAAGCCAATAATTACTCTTCATCTTCTCATAAGAAGGTAAACTTTTTACATTAGAAAGAGTGTCTAATAAGAAGGTAGCATTTTCCCATTTATAGAGTTGATATGACTCTTCATCTTCTCATCTCTTCATTTCTCTTTGTATTTGGTCCAAGGAAACTATTCAACCTTCATTTCATATTTCATACTTACAATCATAGTATAAAAACACGAGAACTGTGGTTACTCAGTAGCAAAAAATTGTCACCTGTACATGGGGCTCAGTAATTACTTGGCACTTTATTGCTAATTTTTAAAAAATACATAAATTCATAAAATACATTGAAATACATAAGAAAATTAAATGAATGTAGAGAAATGATTGTAGAGATTTAGAGAACATTAAAATATTTATTATTGATGCAAACTTGCACTTGATATGTGTTGCGTTGTGCATCAATAATGGAGGAAACACTCAAATTTATATCATAGATCATTATCATTTATCACTGATCAATCTTAAACAATCAAAAAAATATTAAATAAATTATAAAAGCAATAAATAGTTCTAATTTCAATAATTAAAAACTATGGTGATGATCAAGACAAGTGATGCCCATGAGTTAACCAAAAACATTGAGGGGGAATTATGAAATTCTATATCATATACAACAAAGATGACTACACTTGTGTTAATTGTCTCTCGGCTAATAATTCACTTTCAATGTTAATAGAATTATGCTTAATATTTAAACTTTTAAACTTTTTCAGGATCAATGGAAAAGGGTTTATGATAAGGCAGAGGAAACAAATATCTATAAATGTAATAAAAACACAATGGAATGTCACACTACTACAAAATGGTGGACCATGGACATAGAGACCTTTTGCAAACATATTATAGGTATAAGATTATAATTTACATTTGCTAAAAATTAAAAAATAAATGCATCACCATTTGCATGTAGGAGACAACAAATCCACTGATAATATGTTATACTTAAGTCACCTCCTTTCCCTTTAATAATTTTGTGATTGTCAGATGCTAAAATCAAATAAGAAAAGTAAAACTTTTGATTTTACAATGTGAAACTGTGAATCAAGTTGACTTAGTAGAGGGACTCAAACCTGAGGTCATTCTGTACCAAATTCTAATATAATCTATACCAAATGGTTGATGCACGTCACATTAATTTCCTTTGGCCATAGGGAATCTCTTATCATCAATGCACAATACAACACACAATGAGAAAACAATCATAATAGAGAATGGATCACAATTTTTTTAACACTTATATTATATTATTTAGGTTGTCACTTTTTGGTCGGTTACTAGGCCAAAAACCATGGTTTTAGGTGGGTTTCTACTCTCTGAAAAACCATGGTTTTCATCTTGGTAACCTGCTAATGGTTACTTGGCCATTTACCCTTTATCCCAATAAAAAAGGTTTTTCATGGGTACCAATTGGGTACCCACATTTTTAATACAATGCTTACATGAAATTTTAAAAAATAAAAAGATACATGTGTCACATACACAAATTATATAAATTATTTATGAAATAGCATTTTCAATCCCTTATTAACACATAAATCTAAGTCTGAGAGTGAAGATGAGGAAAAGGATTTGTATATTCAAAAGGATGATATCCAAGAATAAATGAAATCTAGGGGGGAAGATCAAGGAGTTTTTAGTGTCTCTGCAAAAATAGAAAGAGTGTCTAATAAGAAGGTGACTTTTTCCCATTAGAAATATCAAAGAGTTTTTGGTGTCTGAGGATTTTTTGGTATTTTTGAGTTTTTGGGGAGGAAGATCAAGGAGTTTTTGGTGTCAAATTAGAAAGAGTGTCTAATAATAAGGTAACCTTTTCCCATTTATAGAGTTGATATGACTCTTCGTCTTCTCATCTCTTCATTTTTCTAAACATGGATAGTTAAATTAGAAAGAGTGTCTAATAAGAAGGTAACCTTTTCCCATTTATAGAGTTGATATGACTCTTCATCTTCTCATCTCTTCATTTCTCTAAACATGGATGGTAGCCTTTTTATTATGATGGATCACGAACTGTGATATGAAATGTTGATAAAAAAAAATCTACAATAAAGATAAAACATGGATAGTTAAATTTATGTTTAAAAATGAAGGATAAAGGTTAAAAATAGGTTTTTAAATGTAACCTGAATATACAGAGATTTTGGATAAGAGTGGAAATCAAGGTCTTCTACAAGACAAATAAAACCCTCAAAAATTGAGATGAATAGAGGAATTTGTCCAAACTATCAATTGAAATTTTTAGACCTACAAATGTAGATGATGCATTTATCATAAGTATTTGACATCCATTTTAATTTTAAAAAATGTTCAACATATATAATGCTTTAAAACTAGGCTTAATTTTCTATAAATTCACTTAGACCACTAGAAAAATTTACTTCTCAACCTCACTGGGTAGCTAGGTTAGCAAATAATAATGAAAGATAATTAATCACTAATATGAACTTTGAAACTATAATCAATGCTCTAAAGTTTGCTTTAATTCTTCAAAGTGACTGTAGATGCTTAGTCAACTCCTTGAACAATAAATTCTAATTTATTTGTCTGATGATGTCTATATCCTCTTATATTTAAAAACTAGTAAAAATATCTTAAATACATATATCTGAATGATGCTGAGAGATATGAATCTCAAAGTTCTTGTCTTGGAATTTTCACAAACCATATTGCATAATAATTACATTACTTTTTCCATTAATTTCTCACTAAGTAGTAACAAATCGCTTCAATCTAGCTACACCATTGTGTTGGGTTTAAACAATAGTAGTTTTGAGAAAATGGGATCCAAACTCTACTGTATGACTATGATATTAAATTTTTTTGATTAAAATATCTAAGAAACAAGGAAAAACATAATGTGATGCTTAAATGGACATCAAATTTAAGGTTAAAACTACCTTGTGACATTCAAATAGATGTCAAATTTAAATTCAAACATAATTATCAACAACTCATTATATTATACTCCCCTTGTTGCCATTTACAATTCTTATCGACATAGTAATCAAAAATTCAATGTAGGAACTTGTTCACATAAATATTAATATCAACTAGTTAAAATAAAATAAAAATTAAAGAACCAAAATAATGATTTCACCCTAATTGTCTAGGCCCACACAAAACCTTAGGAAAGTACACTCCACATTTTTGGGAACCAAATTCCTAGTGAGTATGGTTTTAGGAAGAGCACTACATGACCATCAAATTTGGAGGAAAGAGAAAGGGAAGAGAAAAGAAGAGAGTTTGAATGATTTTTTTTTTTAAAAAAATGGGGGTTAAATAATGGTTTCTATTTCACACATTTCACCTCTATGTGAACTATATCATGACCATTGCACTTACAGGTTCATAGTGGTAGAAATTTTACAATGTTTTATTTTGTCAATAATGGTTTATAGAAATAATTAAGGAAAGCCTCTAGAATATTAATTACATATCCCATACCAAAGGGTTTCTCACCATGTTTTCACACTGATACCAAATTATTTAGGTCTATATACCTTTTATTTAACATTGACCAGCATTTAATTTCTTATATCTTGTAAATATACATTTTCCTTTATTTAGTGAGCACCCCACATGAGCTTGCATTGTGAGATAATTTCAGTCTATCAATAGAAGAAATGGCATCAAATAAATCTCAAAAGTGTATAGAATCAAAGAAAGCTCAAAAGTGTTCCTCTCCTTGGTATGCAGACATCATCAATTACCTAGTAGATCGAATCTACCCTAAAGGTGCCAATTCACAACAAATGAGACATCTTCATATTATCACCTCCAAGAATTTTATCTTAGAAATTGTCCTTTATCTCAAAATTTGTAATGGTATGTTATATACATCTAATTCCTAACACCAATTGTGTTGAAATTTTCAATCTTACTTGAATTGCACTCAAATTCACATTATAGGTCAAAATCCATAAAATGCATTAAATGGTTTAAAATTATCATTTAAAAGTGCCAATTTAGGTCAAATTATCCCTAAATGGGGTAATGTAATTTATGGGCCAGCTAAATTTGATCAATTCATTTCAAGTCAAAATGATGATTTTGCCTTTTTATGCTCTGGATCACTATTTTCTTCTAATTCATTGGTACACATCACGTAACTTTGTTATTTTATGTTGGAAACATCCTAAATGGGAATATGGTTCCAATGAATCTAACATCATCTTCCAATTCTTCCCAATTTAAATTACAACTCAATAATATGACTTTCTAACCATTTTGATTAATTGAGGGCCAATTTCCAAATAATTGCATAAATGTTCATTAACTTTGTGTAAGGCTAATTAATCCAAATCAAGATCTCAAGTGGATTTTACATAAGATTTATTGAATATTTCTTTTTGGAAATTGATTTATATTATCTACATCATCAGGTGATGTCATCTTTGGGGTGACATCCATCAATCCATAAGTGCATAAAATATCAATATTATGGGTCTCCCATACCTCTTTATTACCTCCCATGCCTCATTAATGTCCCTTCTTCCAAACTAATGATGAGGATAATTATGGATTTTAATTACATAATTCAGTTAATCCAAGACCACACATCTCAATCTTGAGATGGACAGTCATGGTTAATTCTAGGCATTCTTGAAAATTTATAAATAGAAAAGCCATGGACATCATTTTTAAGCTTGATTTTTGCAAAGCTATTATGTGAATTTTCTCCACAATCCTTTTCATTTGACCATTGATTTTAGTTACAAGCTTCATTCATAGGCTAATTTAGTGATTTCACATCTTGAGTCTAGTTTTTAAAAAGTGTTCTTGAGACCATGGAGGATGTTTGACACCATTGTTGATAAAGACAAGGATGCTTGATCAAGGGAAAACACATTTTTGAGCTGATCTTAGATGATGGAATCCATTTGGGAAGGTAACTAGTATGCTTTCTTTCATTTATTTCATCATTATCATTTTCAAATTCCCCTTGAATAGATAGGCTTAGTTAGTTAGTTCTCTATGCATTTATCTTGGATTTAAGGACTAATGTCTAACTAACTTTCTTTGTAATCATATCTCTACATTTTGGCATGCCTAGTGGAACCATAATCCATAAATTTGCTCATAAATCCTTTACAAGAAACCTACTAACAATTGTCTTGTAAGCTCTTGGAGTATGGAAACAAAGAAATCAAAAATTTAAGTAAAAAAGCCTATTTTTATAAACCATGATTTTGTTCTCTAGACAGCCCAACTCAGCTCTAGTTCATCCCAACTTAGCTCTAGTTCATCCCAA
Organism: Torreya grandis; assembly: GCA_037957365.1. Taxonomy (NCBI): domain Eukaryota; kingdom Viridiplantae; phylum Streptophyta; class Pinopsida; order Cupressales; family Taxaceae; genus Torreya; species Torreya grandis. Next base: position 251,968 of record JARHVA010003369.1, read on the forward strand.
CTCAGCTCTGGTTTGTCCCAACTCAGCTCTAGTTTGGCTGAACTTGGCTCTAATTCATTCCAACTTGACTCTAGTTTGGCCCAACTCAGCTCTGGTTCATCCCAACTTAGCTCTGATTCATACCAACTCAACTTTAGTTCATCTTGACTCAAATTTGGTTCATCCCAACTCAACTTTAGTTCATCTTGACTCATCTTTGGTTCATCCCAACTCAACTATAGTTCATCCCAACTTGCCTATCTAACCCAACTCCCCTGTCAACCCAACTCACCTATCTAGCCCAACTTTCCTGTCAACCTAACTCGCTTGTCTAACCCAACTCACCTATCCAACCCAAACTCACCTATCAACCCAAATTTCCTATCAACCCAACTCACCTATCAACCCAAATCGCCTGTCCAACCCAACTCGACTGTCAACTCGAGAGCTAAATTTTTTATTTCATTTTCTCAAACTCTTAAGCGCTTCAAAGTAGGGCCTTATAATTGTGTCTTTGCATGTTGAGGGTGTAGCTTGGAAGTTAGTTTAAATGCTTTTGTCTAACTAAACACACTTTTATTTGGGTTTATAATGAACATTCTTGATTTCACACATTTGAATTAGTGCTTAAAATGAACTTAAGATTTGGCTAAGTCTTAGATACATTTCATTCAGTGCTTAAATCATAGCATAACTCTTGCAAAATTTTAAAATTTTGTGTTTTAAAACATGAAATTAGGCTAAGTCTTGAATTTTCAATTTGGACTTAAAATGAACTTAGGTCTTTATTGCTTCATGTGGCCTCTTTGTGCAATCTTTTACCATTTTATCAATTAAGGCCAAGGGCCAAAAATAACATCACCTAATCTCTTATTTGGTGCTTAAAATTGAACTCATTTTTCAAGTTTTTATGCAATAGGTGATTAATTAATTGATTGGTAAAAAGGATGTTGCATGTATGCTCTTCCATCCATCCCCTTTAGGGAAATTTTGGAATCAAAAGCACCATCCTTATTCCAAGTAAGCCTAGTCCAAGACTTAGAAAGAATGTCATCTAAAGCACTTCCCAAAAACTCATCATAATTTGGGTGACCTTGGAAATGACCCTAAAGTCTTTCTTTTTATGTCATTTATTTTTATGCAAACTTGGATTGCGAGGGGGACTTCATCACCTCCCACAAGTTCTATAGGAAAAATTTGACCTGGGGTTTCATCTCCCAGCATTGACCTCAACCACTCCCACTAGGATCAAAGGTTTGAGCAGTTAAACCACCTTCTAGTGATGGGGTTGCACACAGGATGTATCTACACTTTGGACATCTTACTACACTAAGTGAATAGCAAGATGTAATGGTTACAAAAAAGACTAGACCTTTTTGTAACAAGCCAAGTGCTATGGATACCCAATTTCTATGCTTTTGTTTTGCATCATTTTTCATGAAAGTCATTATGCAATTGATGCCTCTAGAATGATAAAAAAATTGCTATTTTAATCGACCCTACTTTACCATAACTTATCAATTTAGACTTAAGACTTTTTTTTTATCATTAGATTACTTGGTCTTGATTTATGTCTAAAACTGCTTGTTAACTCAACAAACTTAACCAAAGCACATTGTCCTCAATTTTCTTGAGCAAGGGAGGCATTACACTGTCCAATTGGAAAATTTATCTTTTCCTTGGTCAAATTGTTATCAAAAACTTTGAATCATATCACCCACTTTGGTGTAGTCATGTTGCCCAATTGAGTCTAGATCTTTTACCCAATTTGTTTAAGTCCCTCATCTATTATCCACATTCTAAATTGAACCTTTCTAATTTTTAAGGGTTGGTGTGTTAAATTGGGTTCGCCATTTGCACACTAAACTTGTTCTAACTTGGGTTCAATCTTCCATTTGGATTAGGGTCGTTTATTAGACTCAAAATCATATTATCATCTTGGTGGACTCAAGTCATCTTGCGTATCACTCACACTTTGAGTCTAAGAATATATTTTATCCTACTAGAGCCATGTGGCGATGTTGTGTCACCCATTTGATCCTAGCTTTGTACCTAGTGATTCATGCATGTTTTTACATCTTGTGTTTTTTAGTTCATCTTGTCTTCTTCATAATCCAGAGAGCTTTCACACTCTATCCCTGAGGAAAAGACCCTACTCAAAATAGTAGTGAGAAATAAATAAATAAACATGACATTATGTTATCCACTAGTTTTATTTAAACTCATAAGACATTCGATAGAGATATAACCTAGGTTTATTTGTTTATTTATATTCCTCCTCTCTCCAGTGAGAAAATGTGTGTTTTTCTTATGATGGATCACAGACTGTGATATGAAATGTTGATTAAAAAAATATACAATAAAGATAAAACATGGACAGTTGAAAAAAATTTAAAAATGAAAGATAAAGATAAAAATTATATTTAAAAATGTAACCTAAATATACAAATATTTAGATAAGAGTGGAAATCAAGGTCCTCTATAAGACAAATAGAACCCTCAAAAATTGAGACAAATAGAAGAGTTTGTCCAAACTATCAATTGAAATTTTTAGACTCGAAAACGTAGTTGATCCACTTGTAGGAAGTATTTGACATCGATTTTATTTTTAAAAATGGTTCAACATATCTAAGGCTCTAAAACTAAGATTAATTTTCTAAAATTTCACTCATACCACTATAAAATTTTACTTCTCCTCAACCTAATTGGGCAACTAGGTTAGAAAATAGTAATGAAAGATAAAAGTCACTAATATGAACATTGAATCTACAATGAATGCTCTAAAGTTTGCTTGAATTCTTCAAAGTACTTATAGATGCACAGTCGATTCCTATGACAAATAAATGCTAATTTATTTGTTTGATGATATCTATATCCCCTTGTATTTATAAACTAGTATAAATATCTTAAATACATTTATCTAAACTATTATAGGAAAGTAGACTCCACATTTTTGGGAACCAAATTCTTAGTGGGTTCAATTTTAAGAAGACCACTACATGACAAAGAAATATAGAGGGGAGAGAAAGGGAAGAGAATATAAGAGGGTCAAAATGTGCATAATTTTGGGTTTTTAATAATGGTTACTACTTCACACATTTCACATCTATGTGAACTATATCATGACCAATTTTCACTTGTAGGTTGATGGTAGAATAATTTTGAAACTGTTTTATTTTGTCAGTAATGGTTCATAAAAATAATGAAGGAAAGGCTCTAGATTATGATTTATGTCACGCATTCCCAAGGGTTTTTCACCATGTTTTCACATAGACACCATTTTATTTTGGTCTATAGACCTTTTATTTAATATTGATCAACAACTAATTTCCTCTATCTTTTAAATATACTTTTTCCTTTATTTAGTGATCACCCCACATGAGCTTGCATTGTGAGATAATCTCACTCTATTAGTAGAAGCAATGGAATCAAAGAAATTTTGAAAGTGTATGGAATCAAGAAAGCTTGAAAGTTTCCCTCTCTTTGGTATGCAGTCATCATCAATTACCTAATAGACTAAACCTACACTGAAGGTGCCAATTCATAACAAATGAGGCATCTTCGTGATACCACCTCCAAGTATGTTATCTTATAAATGGTCCTTTATTTCAAGTCCTTCGATGGCATTCTACTCTGGTGTTTTGACTAAGAGGATTTAGAAAAGATCCTCTTTCATTGTCATAGTGGCATGTGTAGAGGACACTTTGGTGTCCATGCAATATTTTTAAAATTCCATAAGATTGGATATTTATGGCCCACTCTAGACCATGATGTTGTCAAATATGTATGCAAATGTGAGAAATGCCATCATTTTTCATAGGAGATACATATTCCTACTAGGGCATTATAGCCCATCATAAATCCATAGCTCTTTTCTACCTGGGGTCTAGAATTTGTAGGTAAATTATCCCCTACTTCCTTAGATGGTCATCATTTAAACATCACAATGACCAAATATTTCACCAAATGGGTATACCTCTTTCATTACATCTTCTTGCCTAACTTAGAAAAATGTTAGCATACAGTGGAGTCTAGAAACTTGTCTTTGATAGAATCTCCCCTTCATAATTCCTTTAGAAAATAAAACAATAGCATGCCTATAATAAAATAAATTTACCCACCCATCTTAGTCTTAGGAGGTGAACCCTTGCTTATTAATAGATGCATGGGGCCAAGGTTTGGGGGTGAAAGCCTTAAAAATAGATGATTATATGAAAATATAAAAGTCAAAATTATGTCTCTCATCTTTTATTAAGCCTCGGTGTTGAGCCCTCATATATTATTAGTTGTATGGGGTTGGCATTGGGGAGAGATGCGCTTACTCACCTATATACAGCTGTAGGTAATGAGGCCATAGGTCATCTTGGTCACATGAGACTAGGTGTAGGGGGTTGCAAAGAAAAACAAAAGATAAATGTAAAATCAATGCCAAATTAGAAAGAGTGTCTAAAAATAAAGTTATTCAAAAGGAGTTGTCTATATATTTATATTTAAAGAAGGTAACCTTTTCACATTTATTGATTCTGTTAGGGTAAGTTCTCTCTACATGAAGCCAATAATTACTCTTCATCTTCTCATAAGAAGGAAGCCTTTTTGCATTAGAAAGAGTGTCTAATAATAAGGTAACATTTTACCATTTATAGAGTTGATATGACTCTTCATCTTCTTATCTCTTCATTTCTCTTTGTATATGGTGCAAAGAAACTATTCAACCTTCATTTTATATTTCATACTTACAAGCATAGTATAAAAACTCAAGAACTGTGGTTACTCAGTAGCAAAAAATTGTCACCTGTACTTAGGGCTTAGTAATTACTCGGCACTTTATTCCTACTTTTAAAAAAAATACATAAATTCATAAAATACATTGAAATACATAAGAAAATGAAATTAATGTAGAGAAACTATTTTAGAGATTTAGTGAACACTAAAATATTTATTATTGTTGCAAACTCGCACTTGTTATTTGTTGCGTTGTGCATCAATAATAGAGGAAAATCTCAAATTTCAATCATAGACCATTATCATTTATCACTGATCAATCTCAAACAATCAAAAAAATATTAAATAAATTATAAAAGTAATAAATAGTTCTAATTTCAATAATTACAAACTATAGTGATGATCAAGACAAGTGGTGCCCATGCGTAAACCAAAACATTGAGGGGGAATTATGGAATTCCATACCATATACAAAAAAATGACTACACTTGTGTTAATTTTCTCTTAGCTAATAATTCAGTTTCAATTTTAATAGAATTATGCTTAACATTTAAACATTTAAACTTTTATAAGATCAATGGAAAAGGGTTTATGATAAGGCAGAGGAAACAAATATCTATAAATGTAATAAAAACACAATGGAATGTCACATTACTACAAAATTTGTCAGGGGAACCACAGAACAATAAAATGCTCTGATCCCTACTTAGTCAAGATCTTGCTCTACCAATTAGATCACATATGATTACTTCTCGTATTAGCAACTAAACACGGAATTTAACCAAAAATATAAAGTAACTAGAAATATGAAACAACATAGGAATTGAGAGACAATACACAATTGTATTAATAATCACTCAGAAGAATATATAATAAGGAAGATGCCACTTCTTCCTCCACCTCAAAGGTTTGCCACTCCTCAAGACCTTCTTCCCTCTCTCTCTTGGTCACAAAAATCAACTCCAATATAGAATTGATGTTCACCTCTCCAACCAATCAGTAACACGCTACCAGCTCACCAAGTACACAACTGTACTTCAAGTAGATCTCCTACTCTCTGCTGCTACCTAAAAATAACTAGACCTTACTCGCCATTATAGATCTCCTATAGAAAGTCATGCCCACATGCTAACCAAGATCATACACACACGAAGAACCCTTCTTATTCTCCAATCCAGTACCCACCTTGGTACTGTGGCACTAGGAGGAACGCACCATTACTCTCTTCTCTCTGAAGGAGCTTATTGCTCTCTTACTCACTAGCTACAAATTTACAATACAGCCCATGAGTCCATATATAGATATCATGCTTACAATAATTAGACTAACCTAATTACAATAATTAGACGTGCAACTCAAGACTACAACTAGCCTTTGACATGCAAACAACCAGTCTAAAAATAGACTGTTCGGGATCAACATGCGAACTACCTGTTCTCACACAGGCTGCCGATGTCGGCTCCTCCATGACCGATGTCGGCCGACTAGTAACCGACACCAGTTGTTTCCTCTTGCTATCTGACCGATGTCAGTTGATCAGACAGACGCCATTTTTCCTGCAACTAATTCTGTAACTCCTGGCAACTCTGCATCCTCCGTAACTTATCCTGTTTGCATTCAGGTGAAGCTTTTAGCTCCACAACTTAACAATCTCCCACTTGGAGATAAATAGCTACACTTGTACCTATATCTGTACACTGTCTAAATTATTCCTTGGCTTGTATTCCTCTTCAAGATCAATCCTGAACACCAACCACCACACAACCTGTGATGCTAAACCTGTCATCAAAGTAACCTACCACATCCGAACCTACATATCCATGTAGTGAAGAACTTGACCCTGCGTAACAAGAATCCCTACTGCTAGTCCCACTGAACTACCCTCCAGTACTCCTTCCCCGAATTGGCTCCAAGCTTTTTGACAACCCCTACTGCTTGGGAAAACAACTCAGGTCTACACTAGACCTCATGTGATTTCGAACCCTATTTCAAGCTAAGCTTGAATTGTCCAGCCCTTGGTGTGCTTTCTGATTCTGCAACCTGCATCATGAACCCCGCCAACACCGTCTTCACATCGGCTCTCACTGGAGATAAAATCTCCATGTCTCTTATGCCAAAGAATTTTGCTGCTTCAAATTCTTCATGACACGCCTCTAAACTAACCTTACCTTTAGCTCAACAAATCCCTGTATGTACAAACCTGATAGCAAATAACCCACATACAGTAACTAGATAATGTTGCAATCATCATCCACCTGGTAAGATAAAACCACAATAGTTAAACTGACATTGACTGAAGCCATGCTTAGTCATCCACCTATCAAAACCTGTACCACTATCCTGCAGCTTGTTCAAGACCATATGCCTTGGCCTTCTGTCTCTTGTGTCCGTCCACTCTCTTCTTTAACTCAGGAATCCATTCCGTCTCTCAGTGCTTACTTCCAGCTGACAACTCTGCCAACAAATCTTGTTTGGTTCTTTTCCAAGGACTCACACTCCTCATCCATGCCAAGCTCCCACTGTATCTGGACTCTACCTGCATTGCCTCTTCCATCTTCCTGGTTCTTGACCATCAATAAGCAATACAAAGAAGGTGAACAATGAATATGAGGTTCACTTACCCTTTCTGACCTCAACATGAGCATTTGAGACTTGTTGACAGCTAGTTGTCTGCCCACTATCTATACCAGTGACCGATCTTGGCCATCTCCCAGTCTATTCCTGACCGATGTCGGCTCCCTGTATTGGCCCTAACTGCCGATGTCATTTCCCTAGCCGATGCCGGTGTCCCTCCTACCGACGTCGGTTCCTTCATGACCGACGTCGATCTTCCTGTTGCCAATGTCGGTCACTGTTTGACCGATGCTGGTACCTGTGTTCGTCTGTGAGTGATAACTTTTTTACTCGCGAGCTCTCCATGGATCAAAATCCTAATCAAATCAACCCTGCTCTGCTCAGAATAATTTAGTTTTCTCACTTGATCTCTATCCATCATCTCCTCCATGAACACCAAGGCTTTCCAGTTCTTTATCTTGTCAAAGAGATCTGACTTCCGCTTCAAAACCTGCATTCTCCTCCTACATATGTGACTAAGCCTATGAAGCCACATCTCTGCAACAGAAGGTGAATTAGCAATATAAGTAGATAGATAAAGGATACCTACTTTCTTACCACCATCTAATTCAAGTATATCCACTGTGAGAGTTACAGTGCATCTCTCATCACCCAAATTTCTTGAAGAAATTAGACTCATCTCCAAGACTGGTACCTGCATGACTTCCTTCAACCACTGTGTGTCATCCGTCTATAATTTCAGCATCACTTCCCCTTTGTCAATAATCTGACAAGGCTCTCCAACCCCTAAATAAATATCTCCAAAGTCTCCAAAGACATACCCATGAAAAGATGCTCTATTTCGGGCTGCATGGAAAGAGGCAAAAGAATCTGTGAACAAAGATTCCACTTTATCCAGAACATCCTGTGTAATATTACCTGCAACATATGCTTCCACATGCTGATCTTCTACCGACCAATGATCTCTTTTTACCTGCTCCTTCTTTCCATCAATTAGACCATTCGTGCTATTTAGTTTCTCCATTTGTAGCTTACTTTCTTCTGCCGTTGCTATACTCCCACTCAATCTGAAACACCTGTGAGTGACCTGTAATCAAAAACACTACCAGATCTAAAACCACCTGTTAGTCAACCCAACCAAAAGCTCTGATACCACTTGTTGGTATCAGCTCTTGAACCTATAACCAAGGCTCTGATACCATTTGTCAGGGGAACCACAGAACAATAAACATGCTCTGATCCCTACTTAGTCAGGATCTTGCTCTACCAATTAGAGCACATATGATTACTTCTCGTATTAGCAACTAAACACGAAATTTAACCATAAATATAAAGTAACTAGAAATATGAAACAACACAGGAATTGAGAGATAATACACAATTGTATTAATAATCACTCATAAGAATATACAATAAGGAAGATGTCACTTCTTCCTCCACCTCAAAGGTTCGCCACTCCTCAAGACCTTCTTCCCTCTCTCTCTTGGTCACAAAAATCAACTCCAATATAGAATTGATGTTCACCTCTCCAACCAGTCAGTAACACGTTACCAGTTCACCAAGTACACAACTGTACTTCAAGTAGATCTCCTGCTCTCTGCTGCTACCTGTAAATAACTAGACCTTACTCGCCATTGTAGATCTCCTATAGAAAGTCATGCCCACATGCTGACCAAGATCATACACACACGAAGAACCCTTCTGATTCTCCAATCCAGTACCCACCTTGGTACTGTGGCACTAGGAGGAACGCACCATTACTCTCTTCTCTTTGAAGGAGCTTATTGCTCTCTTACTCACTAGCTACAAATTTACAATATAGCCCATGAGTCCATATATAGATCTCATGCTTACAATAATTAGACTAACCTAATTACAATAATTATATGCGCAACTCAAGACTACAACTAGCCTTTGACATGCAAACAACCAGTCTAAAAATAGACTGTCTGGGATGAACATGCGAACTGCCTGTTCTCGTATAGGCTGCCGTCGTCAGCTCCTCCATGACCGATGTTGGTCGACTGGTAACCGACGCCAGTTGTTTCCTCTTGCTATCTTACCGACGTCGGTTGATTAGACCGACGCCATTTTTCTTGCAATTGATTCTGCAACTCCCCACAACTCTGATTCCTCCGTAACTTCTCCTATTTGCATTCTGGTGAATCTTTTAGCTCCACAACTTAACAAAATTGTGGACAATGTAAATAGAGACCTTTTGCAAACATATTATAGGCATAAGATTATATTTTAGATTTGCTAAAAAAAAAAAGAAATGCATCACCATTTTCATGTAAGAGACAACAAATCCATTGATAATATGTTATACTTAAGTCACCTCCTTTCCCTTTAATAATTTGTGATTGTCAGATGCTAAAATAAAATAATAAAAGTAAAACTTTTGATTTTATAATGTGAAATTGTGAATCAAGTTGACTTAGTAGAGGGACTCAAACCTGTGGGCATTCTATACCAAATTCTAATAGAATCTATACTAAATGGTTGATGCACATCACATTAATTTCATTTGGCCCTAGCGAATGTCTTATCATCAATGCACAATATAACACACAATGAGAAAATAATCATAGTAGAGAATGGATCATTATTTTTTTAATAAATTTTTTATATTATTTACGTTGTCACTTTTTGGTCGGTTACTAGGCTAAAAACCATGGTTTTGGGTGGGTAAATACACTCTAAAAAACCATGGTTTTCATTTTCGTAACCTACCGATGGTTACTTGGCCATTTACCCTTTATGCCAAGCAAAAATGTTTTTCATGGGTACTTCTTGGGTACCCACATTTTTTAATACAATGCTTACATGAAATTTAAAAAAATAAAAATATACATGTGTCACATACACAAATTATATAAATTACTTGTGAAATAGCATTTTCGGTCCCTTACTAACACATGAAACTAAGTCTGAGAGTGAAGATGAGGAAAAGGATTTGGATATTCAAAAGGATGATATCCAAGAATAAATGAAATCTAGGGAGGAAGATCAAGGAGTTTTTAGTGTCTCTGCAAAAATAGAAAGAGTGTCTAATAAGAAGGTGACCCTTTCCCATTAGAAATATCAAAGAGTTCTTGGTGTCTAAGGAGTTTTTGGTGTTTTTGAGATTTTGGGGAGGAAGATCAAGGATTTTTTAGTGTCAAATTAGAAAGAGTGTCTAATAATAAGGTAACCTTTTCCCATTTATAGAGTTGATATGACTCTTCATCTTCTCATCTCTTCATTTTTCTAAATGTGGATAGTTAAATTAGAAAGAGTGTCTAATAAGAAGGTAACATTTTCCCATTTATAGAGTTGATGACTCTTCGTCTTCTCATCTCTTCATTTCTCTAAAAATGGATGGTAACCTTTTTATTATGATGGATCACGGACTGTGATATGAAATGTTGATAAAAAAAATCTACAATAAAGATAAAACATGGATAGTTAAATTTATTTTTAAAAATGAAGGATAAAGGTTAAAATTAGATTTAGAAACGTAACCTGAATATAAAAAGATTTTGGGTAAGAATGGAAATCAAGGTCTTCTACGAGCAAAATAAAACCCTCAAAAATTGAGATGAATATAGGAATTTGTGCAAACTATCAATTGAAATTTTCAGACCTATGAACGTAGATGATCCATATATCAAAAGTATTTGACATCCATTGTAATTTTAAAAAATGTTCAACATATCTAAGGCTCTAAAACGAAGCTCAATTTTCTATAACTTCACTTCGACCACTAGAAAAAATTACTTCTCCTCAACCTAATTGGGTAGCTAGGTTATAAAATGAAAATGAAAGATAATTAATCACTAATATGAACTTTGAAACTGTAATGAATGATCTAAAGTTTTCTTGAATTCTTCAATGTGATTGTAGATGCTTAGTCAACTCCTTTGACAATAAATGCTAATTTATTTGTCTGATGATCTCTATATCCCCTTGTATTTAAAAACTAGTAAAAATATCTTAAATACATATATCTAAACTATGCTAAAAGATATGAATCTCAAGGTTCCTATATTGGAATTTTCACAAACCATATTGCATAATAATTACATTACTTTTTCCATCAATTTCTCACTAAGTAGTGACAAATCGTATCAATCTAGCTACACCATTGTGTTAGGTTTAAAAAATAGTATTTTTGAGAAAATGGGATCCAAACTCTATTGTATGACCGTGATATTACAATTTTTTGATTAAATTATATAAGAAATAAAGAAAACTCAATGTGATACTTAAATGGACATCAAATTCAAGGTTAAAACTACCTTTTGATAGTCAAATAGATGTCAAATCTAAATTCAAAGATAATTATCAACAACTCATTACATTATACTCCCCTTGTTGCCATTTACAATTCTTGTCGACATAGTATTCAAAAATTCAATGTAGGAACTTGTTCGCATAAAAATTGATATCAACTAGTTAAAATAAAATTAAAATTAAGGAACCAAAACAATGAGTTCACCCTATTTGTCTAGGACCACACAAAACATTAGGAAAGTACACTCCACATTTTTGGGAACCAAATTCCTAGCGAGTAGAGTTTTAAGAAGACCACTACATGACCATGAAATTTGGAGGAAAGAGAAAGGGAAGAGAAAAGAAGAGATTCTAAATGATTAAAACACAAAAAGTTTAGAATTTTGGGGGTTAAATAATGGATACTATTTCACACATTTCACCTCTATGCGAACTATATCATGACTAATTTGCACTTACAGGTTCATGGTGGTGGAATTTTTACAATGTTTTATTTTGTCGATAACGGTTCATAAAAATAATGAAGTAAATCCTCTAGAGTATTAATTACATATCCCATACCCAAGGTTTTTTAACCTTATTTTCACATAGACACCAAATTATTCAGGTCTATAGACCTTTTATTTAACATTGACCAGCTTTTAATTTCTTATATCTTGTAAAATATACATTTTCCTTTATTTAGTGAGCACCCAAAATGAGCTTTCATTTTGAGATAATTTCACTCTATCAATAGAAGCAATGGCATCAAATAAATCTCAAAAGTGTTCCTCTCCTTGGTATGCAGCCATCATCAATTAGCTAATAGACCAAACCTACCCTAAAGGTGCCAATTCACAACAAATGAGACATCTTCATATTATCACCTCCAAGAATGTTATCTTATAAATTGTCCTTTATCTCAGGGCATTTAATGGCATGCTATATACATCCAATTCCTAACACCATTTATTTTGAAATTTTCAATCCTACTCGAATTGCACATAAATGCACATTTTAGGTCAAAATCCATAAAATGCATTAAATGGTTCAAACTTGTCATTTACAAGTGCTAATTTAGGTCAAATTATCCCTAAATGGGGAAATGCAGTTTATGAGCCAACTAAATTTGATCAATTCATTTCGAGTCAAAATGATGATTATGCCTTTTTGTTCTTTGGATCACTCTTTTCTTCTAATTCATTGGTACACATCATGTACCTTTGTTATTTTATGTTAGAAACATCCTAAATGGGAATATGGTTCCAATGCATCTAACGTCACCTTCCAATTCTTCTCGAGTCAAATTATAACTCAATAATATGACTTTTTAACTATTTTGATTAATTGAGGGCCAATTTCCAAATAATTACACAAATGTTGATTAACCTTGTTTAAGGGTAATTAATCCAAATCAAGATCTTAAGTGGATTTTCCATGAGATTTATTGAATATTTCTTTTTGGAAATTGATTTATATTATCTACATCATCAGGTGATGTCATCTATGGGGTGGCATCCATCTAGCCATAAGTGCATAAAATATCAAGATTATGGGTCTCATATGCCTCTTTATTACCTTCCATGCCCCATTAATGTCCCTTCTTCTAAACTCATGATGAGGATAATTATGGATTTTAATTACATAATTCAGTTAATCCATGACCACACATCTCAATCTTGAGATGGATGGTCATTCTTGAAAATTTATAAATAGAAAAGCCATGGACATCATTTCTAAGCTTGATTTGTGCAAAGTTATTATGTTGAATTGTCTCCACAATCCTTTGCATTTGAACATTGATTTTAGTTGTAAGCTTCATTCATAGGCTAATTTAGTGATTTTACATCTTGAGTCTAGTTTTTGAGAAGTTTTCTTGAGACCATGGAGGACTTTTGCCACCATTATTGACAAAGATGAGGATGCTTGATTAGGGGAGAACACATTTTTGAGCCGCTCTTAGATGATGGAATCCATTTGGGAAGGTAACTAGTATGCTTTCTTTCATTTGTTTCTTCATTATCATTTGCAAATTCCCCTTGAATAGATAGGCTTAGTTAGTTAGTTCTCTATGCATTTCTCTTAGATTTAAGGACTAGTGTTTGACTAACTTGCTTTGTAATCCTATCTCTACATTTTGACATGCCTAGTGGGATAGTAATCCATAAATTTACTCACAAAGCCTTTACAATCAACCTACTAACTATTGGCTTGTAGGCTCTTGGAGTATGGAAGCAAAGAAAGCAAAATTTTGAGTAAAAAAGTCTATTTTTATAAACCATGATTTTGTTCTCTAGACATCCCAACTCAGCTCTGGTTCATCCAAACTTGTCTCTAGTTCATCCCAACTCAGCTCTAGTTTATTCCAACTTAGCTCTGATTTGGCCAAACTCGGCTCTGGTTCATCCCAACTCGATTTTATTTTGGCCCAACTTAGCTCTGATTTGGCCAAACTCAGCTCTAATTCATCCCAACTCACCTATCTAACCTAGCTTACCTATCAACCCAACTCCCCTGTCAACCTAACTCACCTATCTAACCCAACTCACTTGTCCAACCCAACTTGCTTATCAACCCAACTTGCCTGTCAACCCAACTCACCTATCAATGCAACTTGCATGTCCAACCCCACTCCATTGTCAACCCAACTTGACTATCAACTCGAGAGCTAAATTTTTAATTTCATTTACTCAAACTCTTAAGTTCTTCAAAGTAGGGCCTTATAATTTTCCCTTTGTAGGTTGAGTGGGTAGTTTGGAAGTTAGTTTGAATGCCTTTGACTAACCAAACAAACTTTCATTTGGGTTTAAAATGAACATGCTTGATTTCACACATTTGAATTAGTGCTTAAAATGAACCTAAGATTTAGCTAAGTCTTAGATACATTTCATTTGGTGCTTTAAACACATCATAACTCTTACAACATTTTAAAATATGATGTTTTAAACATGAAAATAGGCTAAGTCTCAAATCTTCAATTTGGACTTAAAATGAACTTAGGTCTTTATTACTTCATGTGGCCTTTTTTGTGCAATCTTTTACCATTTTAGCAATTAAGGCCAACAGCTAAAAATAACATCACCTAATCTCAATTTGGTGCTTAAAATTGAACTCATTTTTCAATTTTGTATGCAATAGGTGATTAATTAATTGATTGACAAAAATATGGACGTTGCATGTATGCTCTTCCATCCATCCCCTTCAGGAAACTTTTGGAATCAAAAGTGCCATCCTTATTGCAAGCAAGCCTAGTCCAAGGCTTAGAAAGATTGTCATTTAAAGCATTTCCCAAAAACTCATCATAGTTTGGGTGACCTTGAAAATGACCCTAAAGTCTTTCTTTTTATGTCATTTATTTTTATGCAAACTTGGCTTGCAAGGGGGACTTCATCACCTCCCACAAGTTCTATAGGGAAGCTTTGACCCAAGGTTTCATCTCCCAACATTAACCTCAACCACTCTCACTAGGATCAAAGGTTTGAGTGCTTAAACCACCTTCTAGTGATGGAGTTGCATACAAGATGTATCAGCACTTTTGATATCACACTACACTGAGTGAATAGCAAGATGTAGTGGTTGAAAAAAGGAATAGACCTTTTTACAACAAGCCAAGTGCTATGGATACCCAATTTCTATGCTTTTATTTTGCATCATTTGGCATGAAAGACATTGTACAATTGATTCCTCTAGAATGATCCAAAAATTGCTATTTAATCAACCTTACTTTACCATAACTTGTCAATTTAGACTTGAGACATTTTTTTGTCATTAGCTTACTTAGTCTTGATTTATATCTAAAACTGCTTGTTAACTCAATGAACTTAACCAAAGCACATTGTCCTCAATTTTCTTGAACAATGGAGGCGTTACAATGTCCAAGTGTAAAATTTATCTTTTCCTTGTTCAAATTGTTATCAAAAACATTGAATCATATTACCCACTTTGGTGCAGTCATGTTGCCCAATTGAGTCTAGATCTTTTACCCAATTTGCTTAAGTCCCTCATTTATTATCCACATTCTAAATTGAACCTTTCTAAGTTTTAAGGGTTGGTGTGTTAAATTGGGTTCGCCATTTGCACACTAAAATTTTTCTAACTTGGGTTCAATTTTCCATTTGGATTAGGGTCATTTATTAGAATCAAAATCACATTATCATCTTGGTGGACTCAAATCATCTTGCGTATCACTCACACTTTAAGTTCTAGAATATATTTTATCCTATTAGAGCCATGTGGCGACGTTGTGTCACCCATTTGATCCTAGCTTTGTACTTAGTGATTCATGCATGTTTTTACATCTTTAGTTGTTTAGTTCATTTTGTCTTCTTCGTAATCCAGAGAGCTTTCACACTCTACGCCTGAGGAAAAGAGCCTAATCAAAACAACAGTGAGAAATAAATAAATAAACATGATATTATGTTATCCACTAGTTTTATTTAGACTCATAAGACATTCTATAGAAATATAACCTAGGTTTATTTGTTTATTTATATTCCTCCTCTCTCTAGTGAGAAAATGTGTGTGTTTTTTATGGATCACAGATTGTGATATGAAATGTTGATTAAAAAAATCTACAATAAAGATAAAACATGGATAGTTTTAAAAAAATTTAAAATGAAAGATAAAGATAAAAATTAGGTTTAAAAATGTAACCTGAATATATAGAGATTTTGGATAAGAGTGGAAATCAAGGTCTTCTACAAGACAAATAGAACCTTAAAAAATTGAGACAAATAGAAGATTTTTTTCAAACTATCAATTGAAATTTTCAGACTAAAAAATGTAGATGATCCATTTATAGGAAGTATTTGACATCAATTTTATTTTTAAAAATTGTTCAACATATCTAAGGCTCTAAAACTAAGCTTAATTTTCTAAAACTTCACTTTGAACACTAGAAAATTTTACTTCTCCTCAACCTAATTGGGTAGTTAGGTTAGAAAATAATAATGAAAGATAAAAGTCACAAATATGAATTTTGAATCTATAATGAATTCTCGATGAATCTATAATGAATTCTCGATGAAACTCAAAGAAAAGAAATGACCAAGGCAATGATGGGCCCGAGCACGTCAAGTTTAGGACAATGAAATAGCCATTGGTTTTCAAGTGGTGTAGGCTCGATGAAACTCAAAGAAAAGACAAAAGCCAAGTAGGCACTTGGTAACCCACCGATAAAAGAGCCCAAAGAGCCAAGCGTAGAGGCAAATATAATAGCTTAGGTGGTAGAAGAGATGTCGATAGAGGAGTTATCCCAGTGGTTAGAGCAGTCCTTACAAAGTGGTCATCAAGAAGTGTAAATAGTGAAAGTGCAGCATGTTTTTCCTCATTTTGCATTAATGAGTAGACAGTCACATGAATTTTATGGGGAAGCGTCCTAGTCATTCAAATAGACAAAGTAGCCCATGTTCTTGCAATGATTTTTTAATATGATTTAAATGCCAAAGTCAAGATTGGCAACTGTCATAGCATGGCTTCCTTTAGCAACTTTCTCTTCCCAATGAATTGAATACAATATGGGCTACTTGTGGAAAAGGGTGCCATTGCTTTTTCTTTCTCTATATATTGTAATTTCTCATTTGAGAAACATATCTCTTAGCTTGTATGGCGTAGCTCTACCAAAATTTACCTTGAGTCAAAAAGAAGAATTTTTGCCTCCATTTGAGCTTGCACTTTTGCATATGTCTATGGCTTTGTCTTATGTTAAGTCATTTTCCTTTATGCTTTCATAGAATGATTCTAGCATGTCTAGTGTATTGTGAGTTCTTCTTTTGCAGGTTACCCAGAAGTGTCCATAGCAGAGTATAGGCACATGTGAATAGGCTGCCATAGTGTGTCTTAGAACACCTCTGGTAGTTCTTCCTTCTTGTATCTCCAGAGGACCCCTAGCTCACTGATGCAAAATAATTTCTCATGTCAAATGAAGTGTATATCAGCTTGTTCTTGGTGGAAAGTGTATGTTCAAGCTAAGTAGATCAACCATTTTGGTGTATCACCGTTTAGTTTTGGTTTTATTTTCAGTAATCCTTCTCCTTTCCCCCCCCCCCCCCCCCACCATTATTAGCAATAAGAAATCTAGGATCTTAGACATGCATCAAAGGGAGCTAGCCCTTATCTAGATATTCTCCCCTTAACATTTTTTGGCACACTTGGTGGGACTCATTTTTATCCAAAGAGTTGAAGAATTTTAGTGTGTTCTTCAACCAGCTAGCCTTTAGAGGATTTTCATCAACACCAATGGTGACGCTGAGTTGAATCAACTAGTTAAGTAGTCCTAGTGCCATCAAGAAAACACATTTTTGGTATGTATAATTCCATTACTTAGCATCATGGGCCTTATGTTCCTTCATATAACTTTGATTAAGCTCAGGTTATTCATGGAATCACCTCAAGTAGCTCTCCTAGTTTCCCTTAAATAGTAAGGAAAGTAACACTATAATTTGAGAAGCAAGTGATAGAGTTAGACAGATTGGATGAGCAATATAGATATCAGCAAGAGATTCTATACAAAGAGGAGTGTTTGTTTAGGAAAACACAGGCCTTATAATCCATGAAGGAGGAGGTAGCAAAATGGAATAGTCCATTCATTCAAGGCAATCAGCCTTATGTGCCTTCTCCCATTCTAAAGTAGCCCCTTTATATTCTAAAGAAAGCCCCTTCTTGTGCACTAGATCCTTTCTACCAAATATCACTTGCTCACTCTAGCTCATCTAATGCAGTAACCACTCCTGCTCTTAATCCCTTGGACCTAGCTTTTTAACATCAAAGGGAATTAGTGCAACCCCCCATGGAAATGAACCTTCTCAATTCTTTAGATTGTGAATCCTTCTTTGAAGGGAATGCCATGAACCAACACATCTCTCTTCCATAAAATCTTCATGTACATCAATAGTATCTTCCTAATCTTCCTCAACCTCCTCAAGTCTTTCAACGTGATGTCAATATTCCAAGTTGGAGGAGGGAATACCATGAACCAGCTCAGGGCCTTGGAAATGGTGAAGCTACTCCTACTCATCATGATGATGCTTGTGACCTCCAAGAAAGGCTCTTCCAAGAGAATATAGCTAGGTAGATTGTAGATTTAGAGTCCAGAATGAGAATCCTCAGCTAAGGTGTGATGGATGGTTTAGACCAAATAGCGGATTCTATGTCTGAACACACCCCATCTACACTCCTTCAAGACAAATATCAGCCCACATCTAATATAAATGAAGTGTTGGTTGAATGGAAGGAAGAGAATCATTTGATTCTAGCTCAAGGATTGCCTCCTCTTGCACATGAGTTTGTCCATTAGCCTTCCACTTCATCCCTTCTCAAGGAGGAACATATTTTCAAAGAAGAAAGTGAAGAAGAGATGATCCAATTTGTAGCTACCCAAGTGGCTCTCATGTATGAAAATGAGGAGGAAATCATCATGGATACTCCTTTTGAAGACATCATTAACAATGGAGAAGATGCAGGTCATCCATACATGTAGATGTTCCTATAATATGAAGAGGAAAGTAAGCATGGTGAGCTCTCTCCTCCTTTTTTTGATGAACTTCCTTGTTACTTTGATGAGGAGGATGACCGTGCCATGGAACCTGAGTTGGAGGAGGATCAGGAGGATGTCTTTGAACAACTAGAGACTCTGGTCTTTGAGCAAGAAAAGGAGATCCCTATTCATCTTGAGGGAAGATTTGAAGAAAAGAGCCTTGAATAAGAAGGTGATGTTTTGTGGGGTGAGCAATTAGTTTGTGATTCCATTTTAGACATCACAATAGTCACCCTTCTTCAAGAAAGCCATGATGAAGCAAAGGATGAGTTTGACAAGGTATTTAATGAGGTAGGAGGGAACAGGTCAAACCATGATGCATGTCAAAGGGGCTATGCATATCAAGGGGCTTATGGTGATGAGCTAGCAGCCATTGATTTCTTGATGAAACACACCAGCATGAAGGACCAGCATTAGACAAGCTTCCAAGAGAAAGATGAATACATATATGTTGGAAGCATGTTTGACCCTGATCCACTCAGATGCAAGCCAATCAAGCTGGCAGGTAAGAAGAGCAAGTCCCCAAGTCTATGTTCCTTTCAGCCACTTGTCTAGCACCATAAGTTTCCTTGCCATGAAGGATACTTGAGAAATTTTCCCTTCGATGTAGGAGGGAGGCAAATATACTTGGTTAGCTGTACATAGTAGTTTGCTTTCAGTTTTTTCTTTCCCTATTTTCCCTAAGTGTTATTTGCACAGGTAGTGTTTTTTAGCCTTTGTTGTGTGTTTTTTCCTTTGTGTTTGTGGTAAAAGCTCCATGATTGATTCTTGGATCTCTCGAGGTTATTTCTAACTTTTTTTTCAAGTTACGTTCTGACTCCGTACCCAATGGACTTTGAGGCTACTGGTTTCTAAGCATAGCAAGCATGCTTCCCTTGGGAATCACCAATTTGTTGACTATTTTTGGTCTTGCAGGCCAAAATTGGTCTCCTTCTTCCCCTGATGTTCTGAGCCATCAGTCATAAATTTGGTTTGCACAAGTCTTTCGATAAGGGAATGAACCAGTTCAAAGAATGCAAGGATTTTACAAAGCTTCTTCGGACATTTTGTCTGAATAAATTCACAAGGAAAGAGACCAAAATTTTCAAGACAATTTTCCTTAAGGTTGGAAAAAGTGGTTCAACATCGAGGTTCAATGACATGATCTTTCCAAGAGCTTTTAACTTTGAACTTAGAAATATTGAACTATTGAACCATTTTTGGTTCAAGCAGATTGGTTCAAGCGGTTAATTGAATGAATGCGACTCCTTGCAGAACATAGAGTGTTGAACCATTAAATCATTGAACCATTAAACTCCAAAAAAGGGTTCAAGTTCAATCAAAAGGTTCAAAGGGGAATTTCAAGACCTAAAGGCCCCTCGTAGAAGGCAGTGAGCAGATTCATCAAAGAGCAAAGGGCAAGTGCCCTTGTGGAGGGCTCTCAACGACCAAAAGGGGGAACCTTTTCCAAGGCCAAAGGGACACCTTCCCTTTGGGAAGGATCAAATGTAAAAGCTTGAATGAATTGGAAAGACTGAATAAATGACCAAGGCAATGATGGGCCTGAGCACATCAAATTTAGGACAATGGAATAGTCGTTGGTTTTCAAATGGTGCAAGCCTAACAGAATTCAAAGAAAAGATAAAAGCTAGGTGGAAACTCAGTGACCCACTAAGAAAAGAGCTGAAAGAGTGAAGTGCAAAGGCAAATAGAATAGCCTAGGTGGCAAAAGAGACATTGGCAAAGGAGTTATGCCAGTGGTTGGAGCAGTCCTTATGGAGTGGTCATCAAAAAGTGCAAATAGTGAAAGTATAGCCTATTTTTCCTCATTTTACATTAATGAGTAGATAGTCACGTGAATTTCATGGGGAAGCGGCCTGGTCATTCAAATAGATGAAGTGACCCATACTCTTGTAGTAATTTTTTAATATGATTTAAATGCCAAAGTAAAGACTAGCGACTGTCACAACATGGCTTCCTTCAGTGACTTCCTCTTCCCAATGAAATGAATATAGCATGGGCCACTTTTGGAAAAGGGCACCATTGCTTTCTCTTTCTCTATATATTTTAAATTCTCATTTGAGAAACATATCTCTTAGCTGCCAAAATTTACCTTGACTCAAAAGGAAGCATTTTTGCCTCCATTTGAGCTTGCACTTTTGCATGTCTATGGCTTTGTCTTATGTTAAGTCATATTCCTTCATGCTTTCATAGAATGATTCCATCATGTCTAGTGTATTGTGAGTTCTTCTTTTGTAGGTTAGCCAGAAGTGTCTACAACAGAGTATAAGCACATGTGAATAGTCTGCCATAGTGTGTCTTAGAATACCTCTGGTAGTTCTTCCTCCCTGTATCTCTAGAGGACCCCTAGCTCACTAATGTAGAAGAATTTCTCGTATCAAATGAAGTGTATATCATCTTGTTATTGGTGGAAAGTTTATGCTTAAGCTAAGTAGATCAACCATTTTTGGTGCATCACCATTTAGTTTAGGTTCTATTTTCAGTAATCCTTCTCCCTTTTCACCCCCCCCCCCATTATTAGCAGTAGGAAATCTAGGACCTCAAAGATGCATCAAGGGGAGCTAACCCTTATCTAGAGATTCTCCCCTCAACTTTACCAGACCCATAGCAAGGGGGGAGTCTCCATTGTGTTGTGTGGAAGATAGAAGCCCTGTGTTTTTGTCAAGGGTACAATCCATAGCGTCAATAGTTATTAGGCAAAAAACCATGGTTTTGGGTTGGTAACTGCTCTCTGAAAAACCATGGTTTTCATCCTGGTAACCTACTGATGGTTACTTGGCCATTTACCCTTTATGCCAAGAAAAAAATTTTTTGTGGGTACCCACATATTTTAATAAAATGCTTACATGAACTTTAATTTTTTTTTTAAATAAAATAAAAAAATACATGTGTCACATACACAAATTATATAAATTACTTGTGAAATAGCATTTTCAATCCCTTACTAACACATGAAGTTAAGTTTGAGAGTGAAGATGAGGAAAAGGATTTGTATATTCAAAAGGATAATATCCAAGAATAAATGAAATGTAGGGAGGAATATCAAGGAGCTTTTAGTGTCTCTGCAAAAATAGAAAGAGTGTCTAATAAGAAGGTAACCTTTTTCCATTAGAAATATCAAAAAAAAATTAGTGTTTTTGAGTTTTTGGGAAGGAAGATCAAGGAGTTTTTTGGTGTCAAATTAGAAAGAGTGTCTAATAAGAAGGTAACCTTTTCCCATTTATAGAGTTGATACGACTCTTCATCTTCTCATCTCTTCATTTATCTAAACATGGATAGTTAAATTAAAAAGAATATCTAAAAAGAAGTTAACCTTTTCCCATTAATAGAGTTGATATGATTCTTCATCTTCTCATCTATTCATTTCTCTAAACATGGATGGTAACCTTTTTCTTATGATAGATCACAGACTGTGATATTAAATGTTGATAAAAAAATCTACAATAAAGATAAAACATGGATAGTTAAATTTCTTTTTAAAAATGAAGGATAAAGTTTAAAATTAGATTTAGAAATGTAACCTAAATATACAGATATTTTGGATAAGAGTGGAAATCAAGATCTTCTACAAGATAAATTTAACCCTCAAAAATTGAGACAAATAGAGGAATTTGTCTGAACTATCAATTTAAATTTTTAAACCTACAAACGTAGATGATCTATTTATAGGAAGTATTTGACATCCATTTTATTTGTAATAAATGTTCAACATATCTAAGGCTCTAAAACTAAGCTTAATTTTCTTTAACTTCACTCCAACCACTAGAAAAATTTACCTCTCCTCAACCTAATTGGGTAGCTAGTTTAGAAAATAATAATTAAAGATAATTAGTCACTAATATGAACTTTGAAACTACAATGAATGCTCTAAAGTTTGCTTGAATTCTTCAAAGGGCTTGTAGATGCTCAATCGACTCCTTGAACAATAAATGCTAATTTATTTGTCTAATGATCTCTATATCCCCTTGTATTTATAAACTAGTAAAAATATCTTAAATGCATATATCTGATCTATGTTGAGAGATATCAATCTCAAAGTTATTATCTTGGATTTTTCACAAACCATATTGCTTAATAACGACATTACTTTTTCCATCAATTTCTCACTAAGTAGTGACAACTCGCATCAATCTAGCTACACCATTGTGTTGGGTTTTTAAAAAAAAAGTGTTTTTGAGAAAATAGATCCAAACTCTACTATATGACCATAATATTACAATTTTTTGATTGAATTCTCTAAGCAACAAGGAAAAACTCAATGTGATGCTTAAATGGACATCAAATTTAAGGTTAAAACTACATTGTGATAGTCAAATGGATGTCATCTAAATTCAAACAAAATTATCAACAACTCATTGCATTATACTCCCCTTGTCACCATTTATAATTCTTATTGACATAGTAATCAAAAATTCAATGTAGGAACTTGTTCACATAAAAATTGATATCAACTAGTTAAAATAAAATAAAAATTAAGGAATCAAACTAATGAGTTCACCCTAATTGTCTAAGCCCACACAAAACCTTAGGAAAGTACACTCCACATTTTTGGGAACCAAATTCCTAGTGAGTATGGTTTTAAGAAGACCACTGCATGACCATGAAATTTGGAGGCAAGAGAAAGGGAAGAGAAAAGAAAAGAGTCTGAATGATTAAAACACAAAAAGTTTAGAATTTTTGGGGTTAAATAAAGGTTACTATTTCACAAATTTCACCTCTATGTGAACTATATCATGACCAATTTTCACTTACAGGTTCATGGTGGTAGAATTTTTATAATGTTTTATTTTGTCAGTAACAGTTCATAGAAATAATGAAAGAAAGCCTCTAGATTATTAATTACATATCACATACCCAAGGGTTTCTCACCATGTTTTTACACTGACACCAAATTATTTAGGTCTATAGACCTTTTATTTAGCATTGACCAGCATTTATATCTTGTAAATATACATTTTCCTTTATTTAGTGAGCACCCCACATGAGCTTGCATTGTGAGATAATTTCACTCTATCAATATAAGCAATGGCATCAAAGAAATCTCAAAAGTGTATAGAATCAAAGAAAGCTCAAAATTATTCCTCTCCTTTGTATGCAGACATCATCAATTACCTAGTAGACCGAACCTACCCTGAAGGTGCCAATTCACAACAAATGAGACATCTTCATATTATCACCTCCAAGAATGTTATCTTATAAATTATCCTTTATCTCAAGGCCTTTAATGGCATGCTACTCTAGTGTGTTTACCAAGAGGATTTAGAAAATATCATATTTTATTGTCATAGTGGCGTATGTAGTGGACACTTCGGTGGCCACATGACAGCTTGAGAAGTCCATAAGATAGGATATTTTTAGACCACTCTAGACCATGATTTTGTCAAATATGTATGCAAACAGGAGAAGTTCCTACATTTTTCACATGAGATACATATTCCTATTAGGGCATTAAAGCCCATCATTACTCCATGGCCCTTTTCTCCCTGGGATCTGGACTTAGTAAGTAAGCTCTCCCCTACTTCTTCAAACGGTCATAATTTCATCATCACAATGATCAAATATTTGACCAAAAGGGTGGAAGCAATGCCCCTAATGATTTTGATTGGATGTGTTATTTCAAAATTCATTCTAAACCAAATCTTTTGCCAATTCAGCATCCCATAGGTCATCATTATTGACAATAGGTCCCCTTTTAAGAATCTCAAAGTATTTGAGTTATACGTTAAATTTAATATATTGTACCACTTGGCCTCCTTGTATTAGCCACAGGATAATAGTTAAGATAAATCTACCAAAAAAACCTTGAAGTCAATCCTGGTCAAAACCATTGGAGACTCTAAATCACATTAGCATCTATAGCTCTATCTAGCACTCTGTACTTATAGAACAAATGTTAAAACACCCATAGGAGCAACCCCATATTCACTTTTATTTGGGTTTGATGCCATTATTCCCTTAGAGGTAGAAATACCTAGCCTTCTCATCTCCTTTCAGGGCCTCCTTGATGAATAAAAATATAGAGAAGGGCATCTGGCTAAATTAGAACTCGTATATGAACATCAGATTGTTGTTGTAAATAATCACATAGCTTACATTGACAGCATATATATGAAATACAACAAAAAAATTCAAGATAAAATAATCTATGTTAGAGACCTCATCCTTAGGCTCAATAGTCCAATTGAAAAAAATAAGGGAGATGTTTAGAATTCAGACCCAACTAGTTGGGCCCCTACTTAATAATAAAGGATTTCAAATATGGAGCTTATCAATTATGTAATTTATAGGTAAAAATGTTTAGTGAGATTGTAAACTCTCTACACCTCAAATGATTCTATATCTAATTCTTATATATCACTCACTTCTCATTTGTATTACATTTTCATAGGTTGCATATTCACCTGCATATAATATGTGTTGTTTCATGATTGTTTACTTGGTTTGTCTATATAAAATAGAAACTTTCATAATGTGGCATGCCATGTCACTCCATTATCATATTACCCTATCATTTTGTGAGTATTCTCAAAATTATCATGTCACATTGGTCTTTGTCATAGTTCTTAAAATAAAAGTACACATATTTCTTTACATTTTATTACACAACTTAGAAAAATGCTAGCCTACACTGGAGTCTAGAAATTTGTCTATGGTAGAATCTTCTTTTATAATGCCTTTGGAAAATAAAACATTAGCATACCTAAAATAAAATAACTTTACCCACCCATCTTGGTCCTCGACGATGAATCCTTGATTTTTACTAGATGAATGGGGCTAAGGTTTAGGGGTGAAGGCGTTAAAAATAGAAAACTATATGCTTATATGAAAATCAAAAGTTTAAGCAAATGCTAGAGTCAAAATCATATGTCTCTCATTCTTTGTTAACCCTTGGTTATGAGCCTTCGCATATTACTAGTTGTGTTAGGTTGGAAATGGGGATAGATTCCCTTACTCACCTATATATAGCCTTCGGTAATGAACCCATGTGTCTTCTTGGTCACATGCGACTAGGTGTTGGCGGTTGTACATAGAAACAAAAGATAAATGTAAAAGCAATGTCAAATTAGAAGAGTGTCTAAAAAGAAAGTTCTTAAAAATGAGTTTTTATATGTTTACATTTAAAGAAGGTAACATTTTCCCATTTACTAGTTTTGTTAGGGCAAGTTTTCTCTAGGTGAAACCAACAAACATTAGTATTTTATAATTTTATCAAGAAGTTCATATTCCCCTTTACTCGTAAGGATTAGGTCATCTTCCTTTTTCCTATGAAATTTTGATCTACAGTTCATCTCACATTTATCTTGTTTTTCTCCCTTTCATCCCTTACTAAAAATTAAAATTCATATATTGTGTGAGCAAAGCAATCATGTGATCACCTCCAAGATAAAAGTTAGCATAATCATAAATACATGTGTACATTTGTCACATTAAATTATTGGCATACATTATATTTCCACATACACAAAACATTTTTCCATATATCATATCAAAAATAAAGAGATACTCATATACATATAACATCATATATCTAGTCCTCTAAAGTGTATGAGCTGAGAAGTTGACAAGAATTAAAGAATCACATCACATGATGATCAATTAATATATGTCAAAACATCTATAAATATCACATAAACTTTCATGTTTATACAATAAAATTATCTAATACAAGTACCTCTATATAGGGCTAATATTCCTCAAGGAATCTAAAAAATAACTAACATCTATAATGGTATATAAAAAACATCTAAAATAAGTCTCAAAAACATGTCCTCCTCCTCTAGGAAGGAGATGAGGTGGAATAATGTTTGAGACTCTGGATCTGATGACATTTCCTACTTGTGACTCCATTTGATTCTACCTCACTGTCTGTAGGTCAGTGTCTTGAAGGATGGCTCCTACCCAAACCTCCCTCTGATGCCCTCCTCCTTATTTTATGGCTAGAGACTCTGTCAGCTCCTCCTCCCACCATGGTGTGCACCAAGGCCTCCACTCTCCTCACCCTACCCAATATAATATTTTTATATGTCCTTAATGTTGTCTCCATCATTGAGGCATAGTACACCAAGGAAAAAACATCTATATGACACCCAATCCATGCAGGAGGCATAGGATCTACCAATAGTTGGCCGTACATCAAACCAATGCTCAACTAAAATAAATTGATCGATATATACCTGATCATCCTCCTCCATGTGCCCATAATATCTACAATCATAGAGTACATAGGATAAATTAGATCCAGCTAACATGATAATATTTAACAAATTAAATTAGCTACATAAATAGAATAAATCAGAATACAAGTTATAATAACAAATAAATAAAACCAATAATTTACCTAGATCTCCCTTTTGCCACTTGGGATTAGAGTCATCATCTGCATCCTCCTCCTCATCTATATCAAGGTCCTCTTTTAGCTCAACATGTACTATATCCTCATCTTCTCCATCTCCCAGTTGTTGTTATTGCTACTATGCATGGCCTTATGGTGGTGGTGGGGGTAGTTGTAGACCAATCTATTGTTGTTTCTTTGTTCCAACTTGTCCATAAGATGGGATATTTCTGGCCGCCTCTAGACCATGATGTTGTCAAATTTGTATGCAAATATGATAAGTTCTAGTATTTTGTTAAGCACAGGATATATCTTTTACTTAATCAAATTACTTTTGCTTTAACCACTTAATAATACATTAAAGATATGCAATAAAATTGAAAGCAATAATATACACCATATAAGAGAGAGAGACCAAATTTTATGTGAAAATCCAAAGTGGGAAAAACCACAGAGAATAATCTCAAGTATATAAATGAGTACCAATTCAAGTTACAAAGTTCACAAGCACCAACTTGTAGGAGCACCAACCCCTTTTTTGAGCTCCAACATAACAATGATTCATGAGCACCCACCCACAGGAGCACTAACCCCTTTTGTGTATAAAACAACAACTATCTCTCAATGTTGCTTTCTCAACAAATGATAGCACACTACTATATCTCTTCTCTTTTCTTTGCTTTCCTCTTCTCTTCTTAGCTAGATAAAATTATTCACTTCCATAATACAAAATGGCTTCCCAAGCCTCCTTTTTTATCTTTTCAAATGACCTTTGGCATTCACCCTTACATGACCCTTTGAATTCTTTCTTTGTCTTTACCTAGTGACTCTTCAAATTCGTCAAGGTGACCCTTCATGGAGAAATGCATCCTTTTCCTATTTTGTATTTGATTATGACTTTTCGGATTCCTCAAGGTGACCCTTCATGGATAAATGCATCCTTTTCCTCTTTTGTCTTTAGTGATGACTCTTCAACTTCCTCACGGGTCCTTTTTTGTCTTTATGCAACCAAAAATATATTCATTAATATTTAATTAATATTAACACACTTTTAGCCAAGATATAAACACATTTAGACATTAAATACAAATTTGACATCAATGACAATATTTCCAACACATTTTTCACATAATAAACATATTCCTAATAAGGCATTACATCCCATCATCACTCCATGGCCCTTTTCTACCTAGGGTCTAGACTCAGTAGGTAAACTCTCCCCTAATTCTTTAGATGGTCATCATTTCATCATCACAATGACCAAATATTTCACCAAATGGGTAGAAGTGAAGCCCTTGATGATTGTGATAGGATGTATTATTTCAAAATTAATTATAACCTAAATCCTTTATTGATTCAGAGTCCTAGAGGTCATCATAATCAGCAATGGGTCCCATTTCAAGAATCTCAAAGTTCATGAGTTGTATGATAAATTTAGTATACTACACCACTTGGCCTCTTTATATTATCCACAAGCTAATGGCCAAGATGAAGCTCCCAAAAAAACCTTGAAGTTAATCATAGTCAAAACTATTGGAGACTCTATATGACATTGGCATATATAGTTATATCCAACACTCTAGGCTTATAAAGCAAATGTTAAAACACCCACAAGAGCAACCTCGTATTCTCTAGTATTTGGGTTTGAGTCCATTTTTTCCTTAGAGGTAAAAATACCTAGCCTTCGCATCTCCCTTTAGGGCCTCCTCGATGAAGAATAATATAGAAAGGGGCATCTAGCTAAATTAGAACTCATATATGAACATCAAATTGTTATTACAAATAATCACATAGCTTACATTGACCGCATATATAAGCAATACAATAAAAACATTCATGAGCACATAATCTATGTTGGATGCATCATCCTTAGGGCCTCCTCCTCCCACCATGGTGTCCACTAAGGCCTCTTCTCTCCTCACCCTACCTAACAGAGTGATTTTCTATGTCCTCAATATCATCACCATCGCTAAGGCATAGTACACTAGGGAAAAATATATATATGTAACACCTGATACCTGTAGGAAGCACAAGATCTACCAAAAGTTAGTCCAACACTCAACCAATGCTTAACTAAAATAAATTGATCGAGGTATCTTTGATCATCCTCCTCCATGTGCCTACAATATTTATAATCATAGATTACACAAAATAAATTAGATCTAGATAACATGAGAAAAATAAACACATATAAAATTAGCTACGTAAATAGAACAAATATGAATACAAGTTGTAATCATGAATAAACAAAATCAAAAATTTCTTATATCTCCCTCTTGCCACTTGGGATCAGAGTCATCATCTGTAGCCTCCTCTTCATCTATATCAAGGTCCACCTCTAGCTCAGCGTGTACTAGAGCCTCATCTTCTCCATCTCCTAGTTTTTTTTATTGTTGCTATGTGTAGCCCTATGGTGGTGGTTGGGGAGGTTATAGACCAATCTGCTACTATTTCCCAGATCTAACTAATCCTCTTCCTCCTCTAACTACCTATCAGGTTAGTCAAGTGGTAGGCACCCCTCTCACAAGAGGGTGCCATAGCAATCACCCCAACCTCACGAGTCACCCTACATATAACTCTAAGGACATGGAGGTTATATTCATAGGGCATATCGAACTGTTGAGGTATTCAATTCATGGGGTGCACCTCGATCTGTAATAACCTGTCTCAAACTTGGGTGACCCCAACAACCATTGTGAGATAAACTCCCTCATTGGCCCGTTATCCAACCATGTCCTAATAAGGTAGGTAAATTAAGTCTGTCATCATCATATACCACATAGTCTGAGATAATAAATAAAAGGGGGATACATCTACCCATTTTATGGATTTGATGTCTCCTAATGTCCCAATCAACAACCCCCTCTGGTAGGCGATCATCCTCTTGTAGACCCAAACCATAGTGATGGTTGGGTAGATAATAAAAAGGGATCCTCAATGAGCCACTTGGTACAAATATATATAAGACTGTACCAATATCTCCTGGCTCCATTCATAAATATCCCCTCTCTTCTCTATGTATCACATGATTGATGACCAGTAATGTAAGAGCCTATTAGTGCCCTTATTTCCCACTAACCAAGATGAAAGGATGTCAATGATGGCCTTCCTAATATTGGAGATCACTGATCCCTCAACTTGAGAAAGTCCTACTCTACTATTTGCACCCACATCAAGTGCGTTGGAATTTCTAAAATGATTTGCCTAACTACATGCCTCATGATGGCTATCAAAATTACGGGTAGACACTAGTTGGTCAGTGGTAGAAAGACCATTGATCCAATACAAATCTATTAGAGTGATCATACACTCTCCTAGGATTTGAGGGAACATGAAAGTGTTCCATTTAGGGTCCAAATAAGTTAATAGCTCGTACAATATCTAGCTAGAAGATAGGGTGATCCTTGCCCGTGTTATATGAAGTATCCCTGCTCGATTGAGTAAGTTCAACTCATCAGTTATCAAAAATGCTATGACTTGAGGGAGATACTCCTGCTCCTGATCTATACTCCATCCAATATAGGCCCCTAAAACAAGCAAAGAAACCCTAAATCATTTAAATAAATTAACTCCACCTTTCCAACAAATGAAAAATATTCACATTCTCTCAATATATAAAACAACCATAGCTTGTTGGTGGTGGTTACAAAACCACCCTGAGATGGTAATGTAACCATCCAAAGTGGTGCATTACTAACCTAAGATGGAGATATCATAATCATTATGGTTACATCATTGTCTCAGTAGTTACGTAATTTCCACCCTACAAATAGCAGAGGTTCCATCAACCACCCACAAACTCAATAACTACCCTACAAAGGGTGGCAGTTCTATCAACTTCCCACAGACTCCCAAAAATTATCCTAAAACCTAAAAAATCCATTGAACACCAAACAAATTCTATATATCCCTTATCTACCCCCAATAATGACCATGATGCAAAAAAATCAAATTTTGTTGAATTCCAACTAGATTTTGATTGAAATATCAAATTTGAGGTAAAAATAAAAAAGTTAGCAAAAACTGACCTGATTGTACCTAATCACATCTCTCACTAGTATGTTCACTATTATCTCATCACCCTCATTATATTGATTGATTATATGCTCAAAATGATGACTGATAATCTAGAGCTCAAAAATCTCTCTCAAGGCAAATAATTTTTTTTTGACAAATTTTTGAACATATTGGACCCCAAACTAGTTGTTTTAATTTAAAAGTTTTTATTTTTGATAGGATCTTTTGTTTGATTTTTCCTCTCATGTATATGAATTATCTTTCTTGAGTCTCATAACTAGTATTTTATCACTAATGTTTTAAGAAATTTCTCTATGTTGTAGTTACAAGTTTTATGGTTTTATAGGTACACATTGCTTAACACCATGTTCAGTCTCCTAATGGGACTATTTAGGTAGTATGAACTTTCCCACACATATAATACGCAATATTTCCATGTTCTATTACATAGTCTATTTTTTAATTTTATTTAAAATCAAACTTGAAACTCGTATTTTATTTTTAGGTTGCATGGAGTCTCGGCAAGCTTCGTGAATGTTCCTCCATTCAGGTGAGTATTTTTAACCTCTCATTTCCTTTCCATACACCTTAATTAGGACTATCCCTTTCCAACTCATTACAAGGTGTTATCTTGAGGGATAAATATGTATGAACCTAAAATTTACATTGTATGACACTTTTGATAAAAATCTGATGATGATGTAATGACTTCTTATTTCATGCTCCATAGGGACCTATCTAGTTCTACTCCTTCCCTATATCCTCCTATTCCTCCCTTGGCCCCTTTTGGTCCCCTTGATTCTAACCTTCCTAATTATTTTAACCTTATTTCAAAAATTGACCATAGATGATGGAACTGTTTCTCCACGTAATGAAACTGCCCTCTTTCACTATGAAATTGTCCCTTGTTTTACATAACCACTATGGTGGTTATGTCAATTAAGAGACAATTTTGATGCTAAGGGGCAGTTTTGTAATAAAATTGTGGCAATATGTGATGTTAAGTAGTGGTTTTATCAGATTAAGTGGTTGTTCGAAAACCATCCCTATATAAAATGGTATTTTTATCACAGTTGAAATGTCTTCTAAAATTAGTTCTTATAACTCTAGTTTTCACGTATTTTACATAACTAACATCACGTTTCTTATTTTTATTACCTTGTATTTGCCTCCAATCAATTCCAAATGACTCCCTCTTCCATTTTTATTCTTTTTCAATTCCTTTCAAGTTGAACTCACCGTCACACTTAGTTTAACTCCTCCATGAAAGCTCCTAGTTTTTCTTACAATAAGGTCAATTTTAACATGATTTTAAATCTAAAAATTACCATTAGAAGTTGTTATTGAGAACATTTTATAGCCATAGCCTTGCTATAATTACCAAAATATTTAGCCTCTATTTTTTTTGAATCAATTACATAGTTTCAAATGAATAAGTGTTCTTGGTGAAAGCAACCCAGACTTTGTAAGCCAAAACATTAGCTAGCCTTAGTTCAGTTGCTCTCCATTTATGGATCGTGTCTTCCCTTTTCCTATCTTATCATAGATTTTGTGCATCCTATAGCTAAAGAGTTTCTAAATTTTACATAAAATCATATAGAGCTAGCATACTGAGGATCCTTCTATCAACACACCATATGCACTTCAACTGATTTATGCTAGAATCAGGTTGGAGTTCTCTTGATTTTTAATATTTGTTTTCTTCATTAGATTAGATTTAGTGTATCTTGTTTTTGTGTTAGATTAGTTTTACATAATTAAAAAAATTAACAAATTTGATAATAAAATAAATATTTCCCTTTTCTTTTGTCTTTGCTAAAAAAATATAGCTAGTTTTGATTTATGCATGTATAATAGTGGATTAGTTTCATTCCCAATTTACATTATATTTTGTCAATCATTTTTAAAAATATCTTAGAAAGTATTTAGATTATTTCCAACCAAGACAAATTTTCTCTTTCAATATCTAAACAATTTTTTCGCACTCCAAACAATCCCCTAGTCAAACATAGAAAACTTTAGGTGCATACATAATGGTAGTAGATTGATGTGTTTTTTTTTTTTTCCTCAAAAGGTTAAAAGTACTGTCATTTTTCTATTTCAAAACAAAAAAATCTAAACTTGCATCTCTTATTTTCATTTTGAAAAATCATTAAAAATAAAAGGGTTTTGTTTGTAGCAAATTAAAAAGGTTGAAAAGCTAGTTTAATTTGTTTGTAAATTAAAAAAATCCATCTAAAATATTTCATTGTGTTTTAAATCAGATTCTCTTCTAACACTATATGCATGCATAGATTCAATTTATACATTTACTTCATTTTATACAAAAGAAAAAAATCAAAACAAATAAAAACATCTCACTTAGTTTGCACATAAGTAGAGCTAGGAAAAATCAGCATCTTGCGTAATAACATAGGTTCCTTTTCTCATTCTTTGCATATATTACAAACATTGAAAAATGATTTAAACAAATAGAGATTTTTTTCATTTATTTTTACCTTTGTTAATCTTTACTTTCAGGATTTCATTTTCAACAAAGAAGCATTTACTTCTACAAAACCACTTAAAATTTCCAAAAACAACAAAAATAGTGTCAAAAGCCTTGTTAACACATGCAAGTCATATAAAAAGCCTTGTAAATTTGTGCAAGTAATTACATCCCATGCAAGCCTTGTCCATCTGCACAAGCACCATAAATCAACCCTTACTTCGACATTCCAGCAAGCACATTTTACAAGCCATTGTCTGAACAAGCTCATACATTTTTTCTTAGGTTTTGCCTAATCTTCCTTAGATGACCCTCTCCAAGACACCAAGTCTTGTCCGACATGGTCTACTCTCTAGAGTTAGAGCACCTGGGCCCACCATCATCACATTATCTAATATTAGCACTGAGTTGAGACGTTAGGTCTTTCGATCCATCCCCATTCCTCACCTCATTATAGATTCTTTAGCCACACTAGAAGAACAAGAATGCATCCCCAACCCACCTATCAATGCCCTTCCTAAGAATAGGGAATGCCAACATAGCATTATATAGGCCTAGTCTCTTACCCACACCTCATTTTTATCCTCGGGTCTAGCCTCATCTTATATCATTCACATTTAGTGTATGACATTGACTAGGCAAAGTCAACCCAATAGAGTGGACCTTTTCCTACGAGTCATCCAACACGATCTCCCTCCTTTCCTCGAACCTAGTATTAACCAAGAACTTCACTTTCTTTTGATATCATAAACCGAAGGACCTTCAAGCTCTATTTTTGCATAGCTCGATACACTTAATGAGCATCGAAGTTCCATCACGAGAATCCATTGCCACCATCAATCCTAAATCTCATTCTACCAAACAATCAACCAAACCCCTAGCCCATCTGTTATGTCCAGTGCATCAGCGAGACTTTACATCCCAACGTACAACTCACATTCACGTTCAAACCACAAACGTGTCCACAAGAAGAGTCGATCATCCAAATTAACGTTATTTACAGGGCAACAATTTCCCTATATAAACACTCAGCATAAGCACTCACAATTCAACAATTTCCCTCTCCATCAGCCCCTCCACCTCTAGCTACCAAAAAACAGGGTGGCTGGAGGATGGAAGAGTGCTTGCAATGTTTAGTAGGATAAGAATATATGTTATAGGCTAGATAATCCCAATGATCCCCTAGAGTTTCAAGTTACAACTAATTACAAGAGGAATCATTCCAACTATACAACTTGTAAAATCCCAAAAGTCTTATCTTTGCTTATTACCCATTAGGATCCACCATGGCACCATTTTTCATATATTTTATCTACCCTAATTTAAGTAGGTCCACTGTTACAGTGTCTTTCCAATTCTTGGATCTACTTTGTAGAATTGTTATGTAAACTAGCATTATTATTGGGTTCTGTTCGTTTTGGGATAGTTGTTTTTGTACACAGTTCTTATCTTTGATTGCATTTGGATATAAATTATGAGTATGTATCACTATCAAAGTGCATTTAGATTGGTGATTCTCTCAGTTTCATCATGAATGCACTCATTTTTTTATTTTCCTTTTTTTTGTTCTTCAACTTGATGACAATGTCATAATGTAATGTTAATCTAGGTTTAAATTCTATGGTATCATTCATTACTCATTGAGATCATGCACTTTTCTACCTGTAAAGTAAGCCACTGATTTCTCTAAAATAGGATAGATAAGCGATTTTATTCTTCCTCACTAGTAAGTCGATGTCACACCATCGGGATACTTTGAATAAACTATAGTCCAAATTTCTATTATTTCACCGAGAATTGTGTTAAATTTATTACACTTATTTCACTTTCTATTGGTTCACGGAGAATTATGTTAAACTCTATCTGAATTACTAGGATTTCACAGGGAAGTCTGTTAAATTTAATCTATGTCATTGTTGTTTAAGTTAAAATTCCATTAAATCAAAGAAAACTTGAACAAAATCTATGCTCATTTTTGTTTTAACAAATTATCTAAGATAACTCTTCAGATGGCCATATTTTCTTCAACTGAAAAACATAAGGATTCCATAATTTGCATGATGATATAAACTACTCCAAAGCTTCTATAGCAAATTAGTAGCAAGGTATGGCCCTAATTTATAGACTAAATTTGCAAAATTTTGTTTAGCATGTTACTTCTTATAATTATCAATTCTTAATAAGAGAAAAGTTTCTTTTTTTAGGTACAAATGGAAAACTAAAGTACAATAAATTCAAAGAATGGTCCTAGCATCAACTAATGTCTATTCTACTTGATGAAATTGGTTTGTCTTTTTTGTAGATTATATGTTTAGTATCTGTAATTTCATTTGACCAGCTGACTAAAATTGTATATGGATTGAGTTAGATCTCATTTTATCTATGTTTTACTATCTTTAGTTAATCTGTGTCCTTAAAAAGTTTATGCACATATTTATTTTAGATGTAAACATAATGAGGTCATTATTTTGTAATTTGACACTAAAATTTTTATAGATTTTTTCGTTATGCATAGCCCCCTCTTATTCTTGTTGTTTCCATGATCCTCTTACCAATACTAACTCACTTATCTTGTTGTAGACACCGAAAACGTGTCTGCACCTTGGTTCTCCCCCTTGTTCGCCTCAAACCCCTATCCTAACCCTTGGCCTCCATTTGATTAAAATAGCTTAAATATTTTAATTAAGTGGCCCCCTTTCCACCTCACCCTTGCCACCTTGGATCCTCCCTTGAATCCCTCCACCTTCCTCCTAGCATTTATTATACAAAATCTCCTCATTATCTTCCCCCCACGCCCATTTAAGCATCCTCGTGACCGTTCTTCCCACAACCCCTCGCCCGGCGGCGTGCAAGAATGGGCAGAGGCTATTTTTAGCCTCTGTCCCCATTCTACCACCGCTGACGTCGGCGACCCTTCGGCCGACGTCGGTGAAACTGCCGGCGTCGGCATCCTTCATTACCCCTTTCTGCATCCGTTGCAGCCCCTTGGACCCTTGAGCTCGCAAACAAAATTCTCTTGGCATTTTGGCATTCGTCTCTTCTCCATCTGGACCTCGTGCAACAGCAGCAACAGGTGCAAAGGCTCTAGATCAGGAATCTCCTCTTGCAACAAGCCTTCTGTGGCTCCAGCAACAGCTCCTCCGTTCTTCAGTCAGCAAGCCAAAAGGTAAGCACAGTCTGTTATTTCATTTCATTTCTTTTCTTTAGTTTCCAGTTATCTATCCTATCTACTGTCTTCTACTCCCTCTGCCCTTCCCCCTGAGACGTTGAAAAGCCTTCCCAGGCCCTGTCCTCTGTGCATCTTCCTCTTTCCTGTCCCCCTTTTAATACAATCCCAGACAACTTCCTCGTCCCTCCTGCCAACAAAAGACCCTGCACAAGGCACCTAATCAGAACTAGACCATTCCCCAGTCCATCCAAATTCATCTCCGAACTCTGTCTCGACCCTATTCACAAACCGGACCCGTCCACAGCCCAGAAACCAACCCAGACCTAACTACAGGCCACAACCCCGACCGACGCCGGTCACTTCCCCAACCGACGTCGGCAGGATAACCGACGTCGGCAGATCAGCTAACCGACGCCGGCGACATTTCTGACCTCGGCGACTGTCATCAGCCCGACAACTCCTTCAGGTAATCATTTTGTCTTTTCTTTCCTTTCTAATTTGTTTATCACTTCTGTATTCTGGCATTCTATATTTTCTTGATCTTTTATCTGTCTGTTATTAGTGGGTTGACCTCCCTTGAGGAAGTTTTCACACTTCTGGGAACAAGCTTTCGGTTGGCAACCCACCGCCTATCCATCTAACATTTTCTTGTCCAAGTTATTTTTCTTTGCAGGTGTCATTCCTCCACAGCCAAAGAGGGGTGCTCACAAGCGTCTGGATTACGGTGCGCAGTCTATATCCAGGTACTTCTAGCCTTGTCCATTTCCTTAGTTTCTTTATTCATCTTTTGAATGTAGAAAGCGAATTAGCGATAGAAACATTCTGGCATGCCCGGTGGGACCCTAGGTTCCTCCTGGGTTCCTTTTCTTCTTCATTCATTTAGGAGCATTAGGTTCTTACCTTTTCTCCTCCTTGTCTTCTCAATGACACTATAAGCAGGACTAAAACGAATCTTTCTTCCTTGCATTTCTAGGCTAGTCTAAACATCATACTCTCAACCCTTTCTCAAACTTGTCTTCATAACAAACATCACATTTCGACTTGGGCATTAAAACGTATTGCACTTTCATTTCTGCTTGTGCTTGCATCTTCTTAGTCCACATCTAGTAACTTAATCCGCATATTGAATAAATCGTAGACACTTGATGTTACACTACCAGACCACATGCACTAAAACGAACATAAAACTTACTTGAGACAAGGCCCGACTGGGATTTCATCCCCCAGTGGATACCTTACCCATCTCGATGACCCTACTTGGATTTCATCACCAAGGGGGAAGCCCACTCCGTTCTCTGGCGGAGGATAAACTCTAGGCGAGGTATATCTTGGCTAAGTGAGACCAGCTAACCACTGGAATTGTGAAGTGAGGGGAGCTTGCTCCTTAGCACCAAGCCATGTACCAGACCCTAACATAGATTTTTGAGCACCTAAAACAACACCTGAAACCATCTTTAGACCGCCTTCTTCTAGGACCCATTTTTTTAGCCAATCTCCCCAAACACTCATCTAAGGCATAAGCCACAGATTCTAAAGTTAATTTCTAGGATTTATCGCTTAGGACTGTCTGTCTCTCTTTGTTTTCCTCTTCTCATCTATTTGTTTGAGTGAGTGAGGACGCTTTCTTCTTTGTTTTTCCAAGAATCTTCAAATCTTTTGGTTCTCTGGAAAACACAGTCACCGGCATCGGTTCTGCCACCGACATCGGCTTTCCCCTGTCACCGGCATCGGTTCTGCCATCGACGTCGGCTTTCTTCTATTACCAGCATCGGTTATCTGACCGATGTCGGCCATATTTCTTACCGACATCAGTTTTTCAACCGACATCGGTCTCTGTCACTGTCCTTTTCTTTCAAAACCAGCAGCCTAAAACCTGTCCCTTCTCTGTCAAAAACTCCATTCTAAGTTTCTGGAATTGCAAGAACACAGTTTTTGGAACCTGACCCTCTTTTTTGACCACGCTCCCTCGTCCCTAACCAGTCCTATCATGGAGTTCCACTCGGAAACTGAAAGAACTCCTACAGGACCGACCCTGACCCCGACTCAAATTCCCATCATCCCTGAAGGGGACCGAGATTTCGAGAGATTCTTGGACCTCAATACCGCAGCCCTCCGAAACTATCTCGTGAGAAACCCAACGCGAGACCTTTTGGGTGACGTGGTGATGACATCCACACCATTCGCCACCCAACCCTTGTTGACTCAGCCTTTCGCCTCAACTATTAACCCTACCATGGCCAATACGCAAAGTTTGGCCTCCCCGTCTATTTTTAGACTGACCTCCATCGGGGTTTCATTACCCCCTCAACCACCTGCAATTCAACCAAGTTCTACATCATATCAGAACTTGATTGTTTCGACCCCTCACACTCTTGCGCCCACAAATGTGGGAGTGCCAACCTCTCTTTCTATCAGTGCCACCATTCAACCACCTCTGGCGGTTCCCAGTCAACTTATACCTTCGACCTGCATAACGCAACCACCTTTAGCCTCCACTTCTGCCCCTACGACTAGTCATCCGTACATTGTACAACTGACTATGTC
Organism: Torreya grandis; assembly: GCA_037957365.1. Classification (NCBI taxonomy): domain Eukaryota; kingdom Viridiplantae; phylum Streptophyta; class Pinopsida; order Cupressales; family Taxaceae; genus Torreya; species Torreya grandis. Next base: position 291,581 of record JARHVA010003369.1, read on the forward strand.
GCACGCCTCCTCTAGCCTCTTCCAAACGCCTTACAACCTAGGGGGCGCCCAACCTGCCAATCCATCAGCAGACATCATTAAGATGCTGATGGATAAAATGTCCAGTCTCGAAGCCTCCATTTCCAGTTCAAGCAATACTTTGTCATATGAGCAAATTTGCAACGAGCCCATCCATCCTTCCGTCCCTATTCGACCATACCCTAACCATTGGGAGCTTCCTAAATTCACTCGCTTTCAGAGTAAGGAAGACCCCCAATAACATCTACGGGAATTTAGACATGCCTGTTATCTTATTTCCCATGACGATGCGTTGCTTTTACGCATGTTCCCTATGTCGCTTTCTGGCCCAACCCTTGACTGGTATAGTTCTCTTGCCAGACACTCTATCTTTTCATTCATTCAACTCGCCCAACTATTTATTGACCATTTCTCAATCAACATCACCAAACAAGTCTCAATCACAGACCTTTACTCCATCAGGCAATTTGATGATGAATTTGTAGTCGATTTTGTAGCTCGTTGGAGGGGCCTGATCAACCAGCTCTCCTTCTCTTTGCCTCAACCTGAGCTCATCGAGCTCTTCTCTCGAGCATGTGCCAGACACATCTCTTCTACCTTGCGGATTCAGACATTCCACACTTTTGACGAAGCTTTCATCATGGCTCGAATGCTCGAACTCCGTGCCCTTGAAGAAGATAAGGTCAAATTGCGTAATACCAACGCAAAATCTACTGGCCATTCTTCTTCCAGATCTTCTTCTTCTGCCAATTCTGAATCTAAAGGAGTGGCCAATACTGTGGTCATTAGATCACCATCCTCGACAACAACAAATCAAGCTCAACCTTCTACGTCTTCAAGCATCACCAAACAATTCTAACAACGGTACATTCAGCATTCTTACACTCCACTTGGAGAACCATACGCTTCCATTTTGGAAAAACTTCTCAAGCAGGGGGTCCTCAATCTCCCTCCAATCCGACCACCTCAATTTGACCCTTCAAAAGCCCTCCCTACATGGTATAGGGAGGCCGACTTCTGTCACTTTCATCGTGTCCAAGGCCATGACATCGACAACTGCCGAACCTTCAAAAACATCGTCCAAGACATGATCGACAAGGGGGATCTTATTTTAGATAACCCGAACGCCCCACCTAACCAACATATCAACATTTTCAAACAACCATTTCCGAATCATCCGCCTACTTAGAACAACGTCTAGACTTCGACCAATGACCCTCAAGACCATGACATTCATGCGATTGACACTACCTTGCCTCTTGTCCTTGTTCAACCTCTTCCATTAAAGGATGAAGAACCTTCTTCTCCTACTAGTCCTCCATCTACCTCTCTTGTATTGGAAGACGCTTTGACCACATCAACACCATTAAGCCCACCTCCATCCAAAGACCCTACCTTGCCTACTCCTCAACTACAAGTAGAAGGCACGATCATCCATGCCCTCTGCCCACTTGAGGAGCCACGCTCTCTTATTTCTTCTCTACCAAGAGAAGAATCAGTCTCTCCACCCATCTCAACTGAGGAAGACCCAGTCACGGTTTCCTCTTGCCCATTTGCGTGAGATTCCTACATCTCACGTACCTCCATCCACATCCAAACCCAAACCTACATCTAACCTCACCTCACACAATAGTGGCCCTCGACCCAAACACGCGAAAGCTACTAGACCTTACCGGAGAACTCCTCCTCCACCTTCGTCATTACCTTCAATCTTGGGCCCGCATCCGTCCACTTTAATAGGAGTGCTTCCCACTCCCATCCTTCACAGAGGCAAGTCGCCTCTATTACTTTCTCAATCCATCAGACATACATCTCCTTCAAACCCTCGACCTATGCCTCTTTCATCGCTCAAACCAATGTCACCAACCCTCACTGCAATAAAACATCCCGACCCGTTAGCAAGTTCATATGCCTTGCTCTTACGGTGATTATTACAGTCATCTCGTATCGACCTCCCACCTCTTAGACAATATCAATCTCTTGGACCTAAACCACCTTGGTTCGACCACACTTACATTTGTGCGTATCATCGCATGCCTGGACACGACACAGAGCATTGTCATGCCCTCAAGGTCGCCATTCGCCAATGTTTGGAGAATGACACCTCCCTTTTCAGCCACATTATCAACAAACCTTCAACACCGCCTCACTCATCAACTCTCGGATCAAGACCCTCTTGGTTCGACAACTCTAAATTCTATCATTATCATCAAATTCTGGGACATGACACTGAGTGTTGTTGCGCTCTCAAAGCTGTCATTCGTCAGCACCGGAAAGGGGATTCCTTGCCCATCAAGGATCCTCTTGACCACTTCTTCGACAAAACATCAACCCCAACTCATGCCTCTCCAACCTCATCACCTACGTCAAGATCCCCACGCCAGACTGTGGTCCCTTTGCTGCCTTTGACCCCCTTATTCAACATTAATACCATCCATCTGACCACTAAACCTCAACCGACCTTAACCAATCTTTCAAACATTCTCCCTACCCGCTGGGGGAATTCATCCTTCATCCGAACCTTGACCAACTTTTCAACCCAGTCTCTACCACATATCAATCACTCATTTAATCTTAAATCTCGACCAAGTGTCCATCGACCCGACCCCCGACCAATTATTCGACCAGTCTCAACCAAACTCAAACCAAATATCAATCAACCAGACCTCTCGACTAAACATTTAACCTTTTTCAACCAACCAACGACAATGTCAACCAACTTCACATCCATCAATCATCACCTGACCAATCTGGGAAGAGGCAAATTGGGGCAAGTTTTCTCCTAATTGACTCGGACCTTAACGCACTAGCATGGCCCAGGGACTTATCAGACCTTGAGCCCCACTTTCTGTCTTGCATCTTCGACCATTCTTCTGTTAGTCGAGTACTCGTCTACTTGACACGTAACTTGAGCTCGTCCCTTGAGCAATCCTCGTCTTCTTAATCCTCATCCCTTTCAACCCTATTCCCCTTTAACAAGTCCTCTACAACCCTTTTGTGATGCATGGATGCTTTGTCCTAATAAAAGGGGAGTCCTTGAACTTCTACAGCCTTGTCCATGACTCTAATCAAAAAAAAAAATCAAAAAAATCAAAATCAAGATGTCAAAACATATCCAAGGTCACAATGTCAAATTCAAAAAGACAGACTGCTCCCTCGAAGGACAGCTATACTATCATTGTTGTAGCTAATAGACTGATCCCTCGAACGATAGCTATTCAAACATTATTAAGCAAAAATATAGACCACTCCCTCGAAGGATGGCTATGACTAAATCTTGCTACAAACAGCAACCTTTCTTAGAAGCTTCCCACATTGATCAGCTTCGCAACCTGACCACTACATTAAAAGACATCTCTATGTAGGCTTCCCACATCGATCAGCCTGCACCAAAAAAAAAAAAACCGGGTCATGGACTTGGCTGGTAGTTGTCTCAGGGTCTCCTATAAAAGGGGCAAGGTTATTCCTGCTCTTAAACTGGGTTACCCTATCCACCTCCTATCACCTGCTCAGGGGACTTCGAGCTCGCTTTAATGTCAAAGTGATTCGATTATCGTTCTAACACAACACTGGTCAACGACGTAATGCATGAACGGGGCTTTAGTTCTAATAACCCCTATCTATGCTTCCTTTCTGGTCCTTGTCAATGAAAGAGCAATTTGCCTTTCATCTTTTCTCTACACTTTGGTCACATTTAACCACATCAATTGTCGACTCATCTCAAACCCAGCCATTTTCATCATTTTTCAGCTGACATCATCCTAGACCATTTCACATAGTTTCCATGGACACCAATACACATAGAAACTATCAACCAGACCCAATTTATGTTAAGCATAAACCAATACTTGCTGAAGCATAAATAGACCTTCATTCATTTTTAGCATACATCCATCACGACTATGGAAAATTGCTAGGGATGAAAGACCTTTCGACCAATGTTGCAGAATACACCATTTGGAAAAGGCTGCAGCATCATCTTACCCTCGCCATTTCAACACATGACCAAACTCATCATCGACCATTTTGACCCTCGCAGTCCGAACTACATTGGTCTGAGGCCCTATGACCAGGGCTATGTAGGTAGCACTTAGATACCACATCCTCTAAGGTTAGCTCGACCACCCCCGTTTGTTCCTCTCTTTGATGGACAAACCTTCTCTTCTGCGACTTCGACCAAAACCAATCAATCCCTCTGACCCTTCCTCCCTTTTAGGGAGAACTACATAGGCCTGAGGCCCCTAACGACAGGGGCTATGTAGGCAGCACTCAGTTGACATGGGGTCTTCTGGGGTTAGCTCGGCCACTTTTCTTCGTCACTTCCTTCCATCTCATGCTCTCGTCACCTGTCAATCACATCATAATCATTAACATATTCACATAATCATTAATCTACTCTCATTTTCATTACAACATCATAAGTCATTAGTCATAAATTTCATCCATCATAACTCATTAAACATTTGCATAATCCACAAGTTAAACATTCCATATCACATCTATCATCATTCTATCATCATAAATCACTATATCATCATTAAACATAACCTAATCATTATCCTCATCATAACATAATCATCATCACCATAATCATCATATCAAAACATGAAACACATTAAACATTTATAACATTTCCATAACACATCAATAAGCCAAAATCTCATCATATATATCAAAAATAAGATCTATACAAAAAGACACAACCAGTGTCTGTCTCTCTCTCATAATACATCTCTCATCTTTGGCTTGCAGGCCGGTATATACATCAAAACATAATACAACTCTGGGGCTGCCCTCAAGGCTGCGGCTGTGGGGGTGGTGGCGGTGGTCGAGAAGAGGCTGTATCCCCTCCTCCCTCTGATCTCTGCCATCTGCGTGACCCTAAAGCCATTGCTCGTGACATCGACCTCTATCTGCTCTGCTCTGCCCTCATCTCCGAGTACCACTGTATATGAGGGATCCCCCTGATGGCCCTATCATAATACGCGATCTCGTCCAGTGCATCATTATATCTAACCATAGATACAGTCTGCGGTGGACCCATCTGCCCTGCTCCTGTGGCCTGTCCTGACCCCTGTGGCTGTGGCTCACCTCAGTGCACTGATACTGATGGTCCTGCCCCCTGTGAAAATGGTGGCTGCTGCAGTGGGCCTTGCCCTCCAAAACTCTGTCCTGCACCTGCCTGTGCCTGAGCTGCAGCTAGTTGTCCCTGTAACATAGTGACCTGCACTGTCAACGCTGCCACCTGCCCTATCATCACTGCAAGCTGCCCAGTCACCCCTGCCAGCTGACCCTACAAAACTGAGACCTGGGCCTGAGCCGTGTCCCTCTCCTTGCGGGTTATATCCTGCTCCCTGGTGATGGCCTGTAGATCTGGCTGCTGCCTGACCTGTACCCCTCTGTACTGACCTGCCCACCATGCCGTGTAAGCCTCTATACACCCTGGGTCGACTATCCCAGGTCCTGTCGGCAACTCCTCAAAATTGGGCTCCTCTGTCTCCTCTGAGAGGGGGAGCGGCGCCTCTATGTCATCCCGCCTATACTGTGGGAAGGCAGGAGGCACATCCTGTAGTAGCCCGTACTGGCACCGTACTCTCTCTGCAGGGATCCTCTCGAGCTCACCGGCTCGTCTACCTCTGACCCATCGCCTGCTCTGCACCCCAACTAGCTGCTCTCCCTGGTCTCTGAATACTGGATAGACCAAATACGATCTCCAGATGATGTCTGCTGGGATCAAACCCTCCAACACTCCCCTGTAGTGATCAATGTCTCTGACCACTCCATCCATCCGTGTCTGTGCCATAATCTCGCGCCATCACTTGAATCCGACCCTGAAGCCGGCCTGGATCGCCACTGGGAGGCCGAGAGGTCGTGTGACCACTATATGCTCATAGGCCCAGCAGTGAAGGAGGTGGCCTACACACAAGTTGTACCACCATCGTCTGCTGATACCCCACAGCTCTCTATATACCTGGGCCAAAAAGACCGGTGCCCAGGCAAACACTGTTTGCTGCTCCAACATATCAATCAAGACTCCAGTCATAGCAATCAGAAATCTGTCACCCTCTGCATTCGGCAATGCATACACTGTGATGCCAATCATCATCAGAATCGCTAGCCGATGGGCCCCCTCATCTGCTGCATACAATGGCTCATAGGCAAAACTCGCCAAGTGGTAGCTCGTCTCCACGGCATGCTCTCCAAACAGTGTCACCATATGAATGTCATGCACCTCTCTCGAGCACGCATACAAGTCTGCCCCGTACACCGGTAACCGCAAAATCTGGTAGACGTCCTCCACCGTAACTATCATCTCGCCCGTGGGTAGGTGGAAGGTGTTGGTGGCATGGTCCCACCACTCGATCAACGCCACCATGAGGCTCACATCCCTCGCTACTCTGCAATAGCGTCTTAGCCCGCCTAGTCTGACGGTGCTCATCTGCGCCCACTCCTCGACGGACACGCCTCCACGCATTCGCATCAGCAAAGTCAGGAGGCGATCTCGCAGCATCAGAGTCTGCCTCACCTGCATCCATCCATAGACACGTTAACATTATTCCTACTTTTACTATCTATTTGATCATCTATGCCTACCCTGATACCCAAGAAGCCCTTGACCTGATTTCAACCCCTCGACTTAAGCATTTTTCATTCCTCTTTTGACCAGGTAGCCACTGACATCGGTTAGCGTGCCGGCGACGCCACTCTCCTAACCAACGTCGGTCACCTCGTGACCGACGTCGGCAGGATAGTGACCGACGCCGGTCGCTGGTCGGCTGACGCCGGTGGTATCATCGACGTTGGCGACTGGTTCGGCCCTAGGGCCGAACGGGGTGAGCCCTAATTTTTAGGGCTTCCCCATTTCATCTCCTAAGCTACCCACAACACCCTCTAAATTGCTCCTACCCTCCTAGCCAACCTACCTACCTTCCTAGCTACCCCCCCTTAATTTCTGCCTAAAATAACAAAAATCTCAAAAATAAATTCAAAATCAAAATGCATCAAACAGGGTTCAGAGACCCTCCTACCTCATCCCGTTGATGCCGACGTGGTGGCACGATAGGCGCCGCTGGTGGTGGACCTCCCGCCGGTCCCCTACTCCCCTCTGCCATCGCTTTTGTACTCTTGGCTCTACAGACTTCACTTGGTCCCCACGCGTCCCTGCAGCGTCTAATCAACTCTTTTTCTCCACCTATGCTCTTCTGCCACCTCACACCTCTCCTCGGTCAACTTGAGTCACTTTCAAACACCAAACTCCAGAGCTCCTTTTTATCCTCCAATCAAATAGCAAATGACTTTTGGTGGGCCGCCAATCCGGTTTTGTCAGATTTGGCAGGCCGTCGACGTCGGCATCGGTGTGCCTTAGGCTACCGACGTCGACTGATTTTCACCGACGTCGGTTCCTTTTGGACACCGACGTCGGTGGCCTTCAAACCTTTTATCCCTCTTCCAAATGACCAAAATCATGTCCCTAATCAAGTCAAGTCCTTCAGACCATGTCATTTTGGCCCCTTGGGGCATATTTGGATTACTTTTTGCATCCATCCATCGACCACCTGACCATTGGAGATCATGCCCATCTCCTAAACCGTGACCACTTCCAAGATAGCATTTGCCTTGGTTGTTTTTTACCTTTATGCTACCTCACGGCTGGTTAGCAGAATTGTCTGCAGACTATTTTTGACCCTTTGCAAGTATAGGATCGCGAGCCAGTTGATCCCTACTACTTGTGGCTTTTTTGTGTTTTTGGGAGCACTTCCTGAGCCCTGGATACCTAGAGCATGATGACTATTTGGAGCTTCAGCTTAGATTGAGTGACCCAATCAGCAGATGACTAAATGCTGGGGCCTGGTTACTTCAATTTTGGCACTCCTTGACCCTCGACATGCGACAATTTGACCCGACCCTCCCGTGAAGTGGACTACGCGCAATCACGACTACTGTAGCATTTTCACTCACTCTCTTCTATCCATTTCTCTATCAAATCGACACTCGATCTTCGGTTCCCTTCTCTCGACTATCGCTTTGAGGGGGGAACACCTCATCCTTTTCTTGGGGCAACCAACTCCTATTTTTGTCTTGCAGTTCGTCAAGAACAACCAACAAGACAAAAAGGGGCAAATGTAGACACCGCAAACGTGTCTGCACCTTGGTTCTCCCCCTTGTTCGCCTCAAACCCCTATCCTAACCCTTGGCCTCCATTTGATTAAAATAGCTTAAATATTTTAATTAAGTGGCCCCCTTTCCACCTCACCCTTGCCACCTTGGATCCTCCCTTGAATCCCTCCACCTTCCTCCTAGCATTTATTATACCAAATCTCCTCATTATCTTCCCCCCATGCCCATTTAAGCATCCTCGTGACCGTTCTTCCCACAACCCCTCGCCCGGCGGCATGCAAGAATGGGTAGAGGCTATTTTTAGCCTCTATCCCCATTCTGCCACCGCCAACGTCGACAATGCTTCGGCCGACGTCGGTGAAACTGCCGGCATCGGCATCCTTCATTACCCCTTTTTGCATCTGTTACAGCCCCCTGGACCCTTGAGCTCGCAAACAGAATTCTCTTGGCATTTTGGCATTTGTCTCTTCTCCATCTGGACCTCGTGCAATAGCAGCAACAGGTGCAAAGGCTCTAGATCAGGAATCTCCTCTTGCAACAAGCCTTCTGTGGCTCCAGCAACAGCTCCTCCGTTCTTCAGTCAGCAAGCCAAAAGGTAAGCACAGTCTGTTATTTCATTTCATTTCTTTTCTTTAGTTTCCAGTTATCTATCCTATCTACTGTCTTCTACTCCCTCTGCCCTTCCCCCTGAGATGCTAAAAAGCCTTCCCAGACCCTGTCCTCTATGCATCTTCCTCTTTCCTGTCCCCCTTTTAATACAATCCCAGACAACTTCCTCGTCCCTCCTGCCAACAAAAGACCCTGCACAAGGCACCTAATCAGAACTAGACCATTCCCCAGTCCATCCAAATTCGTCTCCAAACTCTGTCTCGACCCTGTTCACAAATCGGACCCGTCCACAGCCCAGAAACCAACCCAGACCCGACTACAGGCCACAACCCCGACCGACGCCGGTCACTTCCCCAACCGACGTCGGCAGATCAGCTAACCAATGCCGGCGACATTTCTGACCTCGGTGACTGTCATCAGCCCGACAACTCCTTCAGGTAATCATTTTGTCTTTTCTTTCCTTTCTAATTTGTTTATCACTTCTGTATTCTGGCATTCTGTATTTTCTTGATCTTTTATTTGTCTGTTATCAGTGGGTTGACTCCCTTGAGGAAGTTTTCACACTTCCGGGAACAAGATTTCGCTTGGCAACCCACCGCCTATCCATCTAACATTTTCTTGTCCAAGTTCTTTTTCTTTGCAGGTGTCATTCCTCCACAGCCAAAGAGGGGTGCTCACAAGCGTCTGGATTATGGTGCGCAGTCTATATCCAGGTACTTCTAGCCTTGTCCATTTCCTTAGTTTCTTTATTCATCTTTTGAATGTAGAAAGCGAATTAGCGATAGAAACACTTGTAGGGACTTGGTGCTATGCGCCTTTATTTATATTCTCCTCTATTAATGAGAAAATGTGTATTTGTCTTATGATAGATCACAGATTTTGATACGAAACATGGATTAAAAAATCTACCACACTCTTTTTTTTAAATATTTTAAATGATATTATTCTTTTAGTTTCATTGCTTCTGCCACTATAAAGTGGAAGAGTTTTAAGAAAAATCCAATCCCAATCCAAATATGAAAAAATTGGATAATGTGTTTTTAAGATTAAAGAATTTGATCAGATCTCAATTCATTCAACAATGTAGAATAAACACGGACACCTTTGGTTCCCTCAAGCTAAGCAGAAAAAACCTACACATTACAGAATAATGTTTAACCATTCACTGTTGAGTTCAATAGAGCATGTCGACAATATTCTAACACTACCATTTAAGATGTTTGATATCAATTATTAGTCATGAAAATGAATGTAAATCTCATGTAAGTTCACAACCAACTACCTGCCTAATGTTCAAGTAGATTGATATCAGTTATTGGTCACATTGCTAAATGTAAATCTCACCTAAGCTCATGATTGACTTATTCCTAACTTATAAATCTATTTTTCTCAATAATTATTGAGAAATCCTACAATAGGATTGAATGGACCTTCATTCTTTCTATGATTAAATCCCTTGGTTTTGGTCCCGAACATATTTAGACGTGCCTCTACTTGTCTTTATATCAGTGGTCATCAATTTGAGAACTTTGGTATTTTAAGATGTACTAGTGGAGGTTATTTATTAACCCCTTCTCTCTATACCCTATTTATGTAAGGGTTTGGATACTTATCATGGGATTATGCTTCTAGAGGCATGGTGAAGGTAATTTCCCTACCCATCTTTTCTCAAACAACTTATCAATAACTATTTTGATGATGGCTATTATCTAATCATCTTGGAATAAGAGATTATGGTTACAAATAATATGGAATGCCTCTAGATTTTTTTGTTTTGCATCTAATTTTATTATTCAATGGGATAAGACTCTATGTTATAAGCAATCTTATGTACCTAAACATAATTGGATTGATTCTTATAAATAAAGATAGATCTTTCATGGTAAAATGTTCAAAGTTTATGGAATCCATTTTGCTTTCCAATCTTTTCAAGTAGAATTATAGAACTATGATGTTTAGAGAATGAATAAAAACTTATAGTACTAGATAACCAAGTCCCTTTCCTTTGCATATAATTTTTTTATGTTGTCCAAGATTTTATAAATAACTCATGTTTACTTCTTGTTGGGATACCCCTAAAACATCCTACAAGATGCTAAATTTATCAATGGATTTCATTTGGGAAAATGTTAAAGGCCAAAAAGGATTTCATAGAGTGGCCTAAGACATTTTTTGTAGACCCAAAGTGGTTTTGAGGTTAGGAATTATTCATATTCCAAAGAAAAGAGTGGTCCTTTATGTAAAGTTAGTTCCTAGATCCATTGATTATAATTAATTTTGGAAAGTTCTTCTCAAACATTGCATATACACTAAAAGTCTTTGTAGAAGAGGGGCCTAAAATTATATAGACGTCCAAACTCTAGTAACTAATCATATTCCTATTAAAAATTTATGCACTTTTGTGGCTATGTTTATCTAAAAGGCTTGGTAGATGATCAAGCCATGGATTTTCTGGAAAGGGAAAAATTTCATGTCTAGAATATCTATCAATTATCACTCTTTATGGTGTTCTCCAATAATAAATATCAATTGTTTTCTTTTGGAGATGCTCATAAAATGGTGTAATTTTAGTAACTCCTCCTTCTGTTGGAATAGAAGACTCCAAACTATTTGGTTTGATGTTGATTTTTAAAATCTGAATTTTCTTAACTTGCATTCTCTACCAAGGGTTACTAATAGATGATAGATTAGCTCATATGACAACTCCCTCTCCCAAAAGTCATGCATGTGAAAAAAATGGATTCACTCCTTATTTTATCATTTCAAAATAAATCCTTTCTTTTGATGCATAAACTTATTGGGAGATTATACAATGCTTCCTTAAAAATTCAAGAAATTCTAACATATTTTTTAATTGATATATTGGATTATCCTATTGGGGAATTTTTTTCCAGTCACTTATAATTTTTTTTCTTTATTTCTACTTATAAAAGTTTTTTATTAGTGGTAACATGTGCCATGTAATCTTGTAATCTTTTTATTTGTGGAACTAAAACATTAACTTTACTTTAATCCGAGAGTTTGTCTTAATATGAATTTTGATGTGCATTTTTTTTGAGTTGTACATTCATGTTACCTAGTTTTTTTTATCATGCATGTAATATGTTTTCATTCTTTCAAAATATAATGCTTGGTTTTCATTTTAAAAATTAAAGTTTAAAAATATTAGTTATTATTTTTTATTATTTTAAATATAAAAAATAAGATTTTTGGTCAATTTTTATTAGTAGTTAAAGTAATATCAGATTTGTCTAATTATTCTTTTTATTATTGTAATTTTTTATTTCTAGAAAATAATATTTTCAAATAATTATAAATGCTAAGAGATGAAAGCAATAAACATGCTAAGAAAAATGCATCCACATCTAGTGATAGTGAATCTTTAGGTGGTACTACCACATATTCAATCCTATTATATCACCCCTTAAGCACACCATTGATTCTTACATCTAATCAGAGCACAAAATATGTTTTCAAACCATTGTTCCCTGAGGACCAAATTCCTATTACTACATTTTCCATGGGGCTAATACATGATTCAACTCAAATACCAGTTTCAATGCCTACACAACACAAACAATGTTTGCATCCCCTTTGGTAACTTTTCAATTATCAAATCTTAATCCCAATGCATATATTGTGCAAGGTCTTCTCCAAGTATTAAAAGCTTTGGAAGGCAAGGATAACAATATTAAATAAAATGCTTTAAAATATCCTCATGATATTAATCCACATGTATTGCATACTCCTTTTACACTAGAGATATATTTGCACCCTTTTCTAATCATATGTGGTTTGGAAATTATTTTGTGAATAATCATAATTTTATTCAAAATATTGTTGAATTTTATGAAGAAACCAATTTTTTTGGTGTTAATCATCTCAGGGATGAAATTGCAATAAAATTATCAAAATAATGATAGACTTTCATAATAGAGGTTCAAGATAAACCTTTCATACTACATTCTATCAATAAAAATAATTCCTTTTTTTGGAAAAAAAAAATCTCAATTTAATAGTCACATTGACCAAGTGTGGAGCTTGAAACATTTTTATTACTCCTAAAATACATTTTAACAATGAATAGAATTTGTAGAAGACACAAAAATTAGACATAAGTGTAGAATGGTTCAAGGGTGATTCAGGCACCTAGGGGTCAAAGGCCATGGTGAAGAGGGGTATACCATATACATTATGGATATATTCAATTGAGGTATATTTTTATGTGTAGGACGGGTGAGATATGTTCAACTAGGGTCAAAATTGTTTGGTAAGTGACAAAATAACAAAATTCATGGGTTTTAAGGAAGGTTAAGTGTTTGGAATGTTGAAGGTCAAAGTTTCATGGTTTTTTTGGTATTCTATTTTGTTTATTTACTAAGTTTTATGTATAAATACACTCCTTAGGGGACATGTGAATTAATTTTAGAGCATTCTATTGTATTTTATAGGAGTTATAACATTATAGTGTGGTATAGGAGTGTCGTGAAGTAAGTTGTAAAGCATAAAAATTTGTAAGATCAATGTTAAAATGTTGTCAATATTCTTAGAGGCCTTGAGAATGCAAATTGGCTTGTAAAATTACAAGAGATAGTGGCAAGAGATGGAAAATGCCTTACTCTTCTAGAAAAAATTCCTACATTATATATCTCTAGGGAAATCCTTGATTTTTGGCTCTAATTTCTATGCATTTGAGTTTTTTACTAGTTTATCGTCATTCATACAACTATCTATAATAATTTTCAGCACTAAAGAATCTCAAATCTTAGAACAATTTTTTTTTAAGTGAAGCACTTGGACAGCAAGCATAGTTCAATAAGACATTTGTACCTAAGTTAATATTCATGTGAGTTAATGATTTATATATGATTTATATATACTAATTATGGATCAATAATAGGCTCCCAAGAATTTTTTTATACAATATAGCATCAACTTGTCTTGTAGTAAGCTTAGTCAATAGCTTAACTCAAAATTGGTTGGTTGAAGGTTTTCACTAAGACATACTAATTTTTCAGTAGATGAAATACATACTTAAGGTGAGAGATGAAAATACCTTTTCCTCCATTTTAAAAACATGTATACCCAAAAATTAGTGCAACAAACCCAAGTTTTCCATCTCAAAGGTCGTCTTCAATTCATCATTAAAATTGTGTATCAAAAAAATACTATTTATAGTAATAATTAAATCATTGACATAAAGAACCATAGTAAGTATATGAAAATAAACATGTTTGACATACACCTTATGATCAAACTTACATTTGGTGAAGTCACAATATATAAATAACTTATCTATCTTTTTATAATATGCTTTGGGGAACTGCTTTAACCCATAAAGTGACTTCTTAAGTCTGGACATAAGCTTAGTGTCTTCATGCATCTTGAACCTTATTAGTTGATCCATGTATATCTCCTCTTAAATATTTCCATGGAGGAAACCACATTTCACATCCATTTGAGGCACCACCGATCAAAATCTAGATGCAAGAGCAATAACAATGTGAATAATACTATCTTTAAAATAATGGCATATATCTCCCAAAACTCTATGCTCTCATTTTGACCTTGAGAAACCAAACTTTCCCTATATGTCTCAATATAAACATATGAAGCTAATTTAGTCTTATGAATCCATATACATTTTCCAATTTTCTTCCATTATGGATAAGATATTAACTCCAAGTATTATTATTCATCAATGCATTGAATCCTTCACCATTGTATTTTTTTACCCATATGTTTCCTTGTCCTCCTCATATAATTGTGTATAATGTAGCTCCAAGAATCTAAATCAGCCACTAAGGTTTAGAAGAGGGGTAAGAAGCAAACACTCATTAGGATGAAGGACACATGAATCCACTAGAGGTCTATGCTATCTATTCACATTTATAAATCACACAACACCAAATATGGACTTGCATAACCATGTTAGGGATAGTGTGATAAATATTAATACAAAAGTAGGTATATGTTATCATCTAACCACAAAAAATAAAGCAAATGAAGGAAATAAACAATCTAATTTAAATATGAAAGTAAAACTATCTAAACAAGTAAGCAATCTCAAGAATAAATAATGATGTAGAAACATGAAAACATAGTTAATGAAAGACAATTTTAAAAGAAAGGTATTTTTAGATGGAAATGTAGAAGATTTTTAGAATATATGCTAAATTCTTGTTTGAAATGATGTTAACCCTAGCACGTAATCTCTAACCCTAGAAATAACACTAGACTAAGCCAAAAGAATTATTTCATCTTGCAAGCAAGTTATCCTTAGATCATATTCAATGACAATGCAATAAAATAAAAACCAATAGTCAAAGTTTGTTCCTATTCATAGAAAGACTAAGCTTCAAGAAGAACTCTATCTAATTTAATGCTAACAATCTAGGATAGTGAGTGAGCTAGGCCTAAGCAAGAGGTGTGAGAGTCAATCCAAGTGCACAAATCAGGTGCAATGTGAATTGATACATAATGAGAGTAAGCAATAATGACTACAAGAGAAATTGTGGAGAAAAATTGTGAATCCAATATAAATAGAAAGTAAAGTGTGAATTTATCTCAAGACGGAGGAGAAATCAGAGTATTAGTAGAAAAGAATTAAGAGGAGGGGTTGTGAGGCAAGTTTACAACTAATATAGGGATGCCAAAGGTATGACTCACCAAAAAATGATTATTTCTAATCATTTGGATCCTATCGATTACGCGCTTTAGAGCGAGCATATCCATTTTATATCTAGATTTCATAACATTTTCAACTTTACTCCATTCTTATAGGTGGTAATAATTTATTATGCATGAACTCTAATTTTTAAAGATTATTCCTTAGAAAACTCACATATCATATTTTCCACCCATTTTTCATGATAACTTTGACTTGACAACATCCTAACATCATGTGGGTCATGGTAATGGATCCATTGTTAGGAGCAGTCATTGGATATCCTCATTATGACCTACTATGTTGTCGTCTACATGTTGTTGTAGGACTTGCAAGATAGGTAATTAACCATCATGCTAAATTAGTGGATAAAGTTTTTTAAACCCATATTTACTCCATTGTAATACCATAAATGGTGTGATTTAAATCTAGACTTCATAAATAAAATAGCTTTTGAACATGAAACCATGAAAAAGTAATAAACCTACATATTATTATTTTTATTTTTAGTTACATCAAATTGCCATGATTAAGGATACATTTTTTAAGAGAGTAATTCCTAAAACTCAATATATCAGATAACCACAATAGTAACTAGATTATCTTTGTATGAGTGTTGGGTACTTATAGAGTTGATATGACTCTTCATCTTCTCATCTCTTCATTTCTCTTTATATTTGGTCAAAGGAAACTATTCAACCTTCATTTTATATTTCATACTTACAAGCATAGTATAAAAACTTGAGAACTATGCTTACTCAGTAGCAAAAAAGTGTGACTTGTAATTGGGGCTCAATAATTACTTGACACTTTATTAATACTTTTAAATATATATATATATATATATATATATATATATATATATATATATATATATATAATACATTGAAATACATAAGAAAATGAAATGAATGTATAGAAACGATTATAGAGATTCAGAGATCACTAAAATATTTATTTTTATTGTAAACTTGCACTTGTTATGTGTTGCATTGTGCATCGGTAATGGAGGAAAATCTCAAATTTCAATCATAGATCATTATCATTTATCACTGATCAGTCTCAGATGCTAAAAAAAAAAATGAAATTAAATAAATTATAAAAGCAATAAACATTTCTAATTTCAATAATTACAAACTATAGTCACAATCAAGATAAATGGTGCCCATGAGTAAACCAAAAACATCGAAGGGGAATTATGAACTTCCATATCATATACAATAAAGATGACTACACTTGTGTTGATTTTCTCTTAGCTAATAATTAACTTTCAATGTTAATAGAGTTATGCTTAACATTTAAACTTTTAACCTTTTCTAGGATCAATGGAAAAAGGTTTATGTCAAAACAAAGGAAACAAATATCTATAAATGCAATAAAAACATAAGGGAATGTCACACTAATACAAAATGGAGGACCATGGACATAGAAACCTTTCACAAGCCTATTATAGGCATAAGATTATATTTTACATTTTCTAAAAATTAAAAAAGAAATGCATCACCATTTTCATGAAGGAGACAATAAATACACTGAGAATATGCTACACTTAAGTCACCTCCTTTCCCTTTAATACTTTTCTGATTATCAAATGCTAAAATTAAATAATAAAAGTAAAAATTTTGAGTTTACAATGTGAAATTATGAATCAAGTTGACATAGTAGAGGTACTCAAACCTTAGGGCATTTTGTACCAAATTCCAATAGAATCTATACCAAATAGTTGATTCAAATCACATTAATTTCCTTTGGCCCTAGGGAATGACCTATCATCTATGCACAACATAACACACAATGAGAAAAAAATGATAGTACAGAATGGATCACAATTTTTTCAACACTTTTATGATATTATTTAGGTTATCACTTTTTGCGTAGTTACTAGGTCAAAAATCATGGCTTTAGTCAAGTAACCACTCTCTGAAAAACCATGGATTTTATCCTAGTAACCTGTCAATGGTTACATGGCATTTTACCCTTTATGCCAAGAAAAAATGTTTTTTTTGGGTACCCATCGGGTACCCACATTTTTTATTACAATTTTTACATGAAATTTTAAAAGATAAAAATATGCATGTGTTGCACACACAAATTATACAAATTACTTTTGAAATAGCATTTGCAATCCTTTACTAACAAATGAACCTAAGTCTGAGAGTGAAGATGAGGAAAAGGATTTGTATATTCAAAAGGATGATATCCAAGAATAAATGAAATCTGAGGAGGAAGATCAAGGAGTTTTTTGTGTCTCTGTAAAAATAGAAGTTAATTCTTTGGGCCACATGGAAAAGAAGAAATGTGAGTTAGATGGAGACTTTTTGAAGGCAGAAGATATTTCTAAAATTAACTATGTTAGATAAGATTCAAGTAAGGGTTTGTTGGTTAGGGTTTCATTAAATAACTAAAAAAAAGTGGATGAATTTGAAGTTTCCATCCCAATCTTTACAAACTTGAGGAAAGGTGGAGATTGAACTATTCTGAGAAATAAAAGGAAAGGTAGAGAACCATAAAATGTGACCCTCAAATATCGAAAATAAATAGTATTAAACAGTCATAATATTTTTGAGTTTTTTTTTATGTCTTGCATTGGGTCTATAGTGTATGCACAACATTTAGCAGCTTGTGTCATTTTCCACTGAAAGAGGAGGAGCTTTGTTGGGATTTCATTATTTTACCTTTCTTTCCAATGTGAAAATGTGGGGCCTTTTAAAAATCTGAATTTTACCAATAATATAAAAAACCTGTGAAGCTCTTCAAAATGACTTGTCACCGTAACATTGTCCAATATTATTAGTTTCACCAATTGGAGTTGCAACATTCAAAATTTTTTTGCCAACGATCCATTCAACATTGTAAATCTTAGTCATGTATTTTGTTTTATTAGAAGGAATAAAATTCAGCAGTTTCCAAGAAGATACTCGAAAGATAAAATAGTATTGATTGAAGAAATGAGATTCATTAGTTGAAAATTATGAAAAAAAACATAGATGTAGACTTCATCTAGTATTTCCTAAAAATGTAAAGATGAGTTTTGGAGGTGTGTCAATCATTTTGATAGGTTATTTAGGAAAATTACCTCCTATTAGTGATAAACTACCATGAGATAATAATAATAAATGTGCAAAAATACTATGAGAATAATTAAAAATAGATGTTATTTTTTATAAGACATTTAGACAAGAATGAAAAAATGTACACCAAAAAATATTTTATCATCTTCTCACAAATCCTAAAGATGCACATCCAAAAATTGGTAATTGAAAAATATTAATGAGAAAAACTAATACTATATTTATAAATACTAAAACTAATATTAATACTATATTTGTTTGTTCTCTCAAGATATTTTCATTTTAGAGTGAATTAATCCAAAATATTCCTGGCATAATATTGACCACTGTATAGATATGCATAATTTAGATAATTTGTTTTTTTATACAAATAATTAGATTTAGCTTTTTACCCTCGACAACACTAATTTCACTCCGTCCTTTATATTTTTGTAGTTCCCAATAAATACCTAAAATCTTATTTTCCATATGTCCTCTTTTCCTTACAAGATTGATTTTTGTCTAGTCTCGAAGGATATATTGACCACAATAATTACTACATTATCTTTGTATGAGTGTTGGGTTCTTATAGAGTTCATATGACTCTTCATTTTCTCATCTCTTCATTTCTCTTTGTATTTGGTCCAAGGAAACTATTCAACCTTCATTTTATATTTCATACTTACAAGCATAGTATGAAAAGTCGAAAACTATGGTTACTCACTAGCAGAAAAGTGTGACCTATAATTGGGGCTCTATAATTAGTTGACACTTTATTAATACTTTTAAAAATATATATAAATTAATAAAATACATTGAAATACATAAGAAAATGAAATGAATTTATAGAAACGATTGTAGAGATTCAGAGAACACTAAAATATTTATCGTTGTTACAAACTTGAACTTGTTATGTGTTGCATTGTGCATCGGTAAAGGAGAAAAAGCTCAAATTTTAATCATAGATCATTATCATTGATCACTTATCAGTCTAAGACACTTTAAAAAAAATTAAAGAAATTAAATAAATTAGAAAAGTAATAAACAGTTATAATTTCAATAACTACAAACTAGAGTGACAATCAAGACAAGTGGTGCCCATGAGTAAACCAAAAACATCGAGGGGGAATTATGGAATTCCATATCATATACAATAAAGATGACTACACTTGTGTTAATTTTCTCTTGGCTAATAATTCACTTTCAATCTTAATAGAGTTATGCTTAACATTTAAACTTTTAACCTTTTCTAGGATCAATGGAAAATGGTTTATGTTAAGGTAAAGGAAACAAAGATCTATAAATGTAATAAACACACAATGGAATGTCACATTACTAAAAAATAGAGGACAATGGACATAGATACCTTTCACTAACATATTATAGGCATAAGATTATAATTTACATTTGCTAAAAATTAAAAAATAAATTATTCACCATTTCCATGAAGGAGACAACAAATCCATTGAGAATATGCTACACTTAAGTCACCTCATTTCCATTTAATAATTTTGTGATTTTCAGATACTAAAATTAAATAATAAAAGTAATACTTTTGAGTTTACAATGTGAAATTGTGAGTCAAGTCGACTTAGTAGAGGGACTCAAACCTGAGGGCATTATTTACCAAATTCCAATAGATTCTATACCAAAAGGTTGATGCACATTGCATTAATTACCTTTAGCCCTAGGAAATGACATATCATCAATACACAACACAACACACAATGAGAAAACAACGATAGTAAAGAATGGATCATAATTTTTTTAACACTTTTGTTATATTATTTAGGTTATCACTTTTTGCTCAGTTACTAGGGCAAAAACCATGGTTTTGGTTGGGTAACTGCTCTCTAAACAACCATGGTTTTCATCTTAGTAACCTGTCAATGATTACTTGACCATTTACCATTTATGCCAAGAAAAAAGGTTTTTCATGGGTACCCATCGGGTACCCAAATTTTTTAATACAATTCTTACATGCAATTTTAAAAGATAAAAATATACATGTGTCACATACACAAATTCTATAAATTACTTTTGAGATAGCGTTTGCAATCCCTTACTAACCCATGAAGCTAAGTCTGAAATTGAAGATGAAGAAAAGGATTTGTATATTCAAAAGGACGATATCCAAGAATAAATGAAATCTAGGGAGGAAGATCAAGGAATTTTTGGTGTCTCTGAAAAATTAGAAGTGAATTCCTTGGGCCACATGGAAAAGAAGAAATATGAGTTAGACGGAGCCTTGTTCAAGGCAAAACTTATTTCTAAAATTATCTATGTTACCTCATATTCAAGTAAGGGTTTGTTGGTTAGGATTTCATTAAATAACTAAAAAATAGTGGATGCATTTGAAGTTTCGATCCCAATCTATACAAACTCGGGGAAAGGTGGAAATTGAAATATTGTGAGAAATAAAAGGAAAGGTAGAGAACCACTAAATGCGACCCTCAAATCTCGAAAATAAATAGTATTGAATGATCATAATATTTTTCAATTTCTTTTATGTCTTGCATTGGGTCTACAGTATATGCACAACTTTTAGCAGCTAGTCTCATTTTCCACTGAAAGAGGAGTTTTGTCTAGATTTCATTGTTTTACCTTTCTCTCCAATGTGAAAATGTGGGGCCTTTTAAAACCCTAAATTTTACCAATAATATAAAAAACATGTGAAGCTCTTCACAATGACTTGTCACCGTAACATTTTCCAATATTGTTAGTTTCACCAAGTGGAGTTGCAAAATTCAAAATTGTTTTTCCAATGCTCCATTTAACATTGCAAATCTTAGTCATGTATATTTTTCCATTAGAAGGAATAAAATTCAGCAGTTTCCAAGAAGATACTCAAAAGATAAAATTGATATTGATTGAAGAAATGAGATTCATTTGAGGAAAATTATGAAAAAAACATAGATGTAGATTTCATCTGGTAATTCCTAAAAATGCAAACATGAGTTTTGGAGGTGTGTCAATCATTTTGATAGGTTATTTAGGACAATTACCTCCTATTAGTGATAACCTACCATGAGATAATAATAAATGTAGAAAAATGCTATGAGAATAATTAAATCTAGATGTTATTTTTTATAAGACATTTAGACAAGAATGAGAAAATGAGGACCCAAAAATGTTTCAACATCTTCTCATAAATCTTAGAGATGCACATCCAAAAATTGGTGATTGAAAATTATTAATGAGAAAAACTAATACTATATTTATAAATATTAAAACTAATATTAATATTATATTTGTTTGTTCTCTCAAGATATTTTGATTTGGGAGTGAATTAATTCAAAATATTCGTGGCATATATTAATTCAAAATATTCGTGGCATATTTGATAATTTGTTTTTTTCTACTCATAATTAGATTTAGCTTTCTATCCTCGACAATATTAATTTCACTCCATCCTTTATATTTTTGTAGTCCCTGATGAATACCTACAATCTTATTTATTTATTCTAATTGAGTATTTTCCATATGTCCCCTTTTCCTTACAAGATTGATTTTTGTCTAGTCTTGAAGGTTACCCTATCATTCAGTAATATCCTAATTGTATGTATTCTGGTTTATTATATGCAGCACAAGCACTCTTGCAACCTCCATATAATAAACCAGAATACTGCTGCACAGAGGCATTTAACACGCGCGAGACGTGCCCACCCACCAACTTCTCCAAGATTTTCAAGGATAAATGCCCCCAGGCCTACAGTTATGCCTATGATGATCCCTCCAGCACCTTCACCTGTCCTGCTGGTTCTGACTATAAAATTGTCTTCTGCGGTTAACAACCGTCTCCATTTCTCTTTCTCTGTGCTCCGCATCATGCGTCCGAGCTTCCATGTTATACTTTAAATAAAGTAAATAGGAAAAGACGACACTATGTTATCCACTAGTTTTATTTAAACTCGTACGACATTCTATAAAGATATAACCTTGGTTTATATGTTTATTTATTTCCCTCTTCTCTCTCCGTGAGAAAATGTGTATTTTTAATATGATGAATTACGGATTGTGATTTGAAACGTTGATTTAAAAAATTTACAATAAAGATAAAATGTGAATAGTTAAATTTTATAAATAAAATGAAGGATAAAGATGAAAATTGGATTAGAAATATACCATGAATATATAGAGATTTTGGATAAGAGTGAAAATCATGGTCTTCTACAAAACAAATAGAACCCTAAAAAATTGAGACAAATAGAAGAATTTGTTCGAATTATCAATTGAAATTTTCAGACCTACAAACGTAGATGATCCATTTATAGGAAGTATTTGACATCGATTTTATTTTTAAAAATTGTTCAACATATCTAAGGATCTAAAACTAAGTTTAATTTTCTGAAACTTCACTTCGACCACTAGAAAATTTTACTTCTCCTCAACCTAATTGGGCAGCTAGGTTAGAAAATAATAATGAAAGATAATTAGTCACTAATATGAACTTTGAAACTACAATGAATGCTTTAAAGTTTGCTTGAATTCTTCAAAGTGCTTGTAGATGCTCCATGGATTCCTATGACAAATAAATGCTAATTTTTTTGTTTGCTGATATCTCTATCCCCTTGTATTTATAAACTAGTAAAAATATCTTAAATACATCTATCTAAACTATGCTGAGAGATATCAATCTCAAGGTTCTTGTCTTGGATTTTTCACATACCACATTGCATAATAATTACATTACTTTTTCCATTAATTTTCCACTAAGTATTGACAAATCACATCAATCTAGCTACCCCATTGTGTTGGGTTCACAAAAAAGTATTTTTGAGAAAATGGAATCCAATCTCTGTGATATGACCTTGATGTCAAAAAATTTAGATTGAATTCTATAAGCAACAAGGAAAAACATCAATGTGATGTTTAAATGAATGTCAAATTTAAGATTGAAATTACCTTGTGAAAGTCAAGTGGATGTCAAATGTAACTTCGAACATAATTATGAACAACTCATTACATTACACTCCCTTTGTCACCATTTAGAATTCTTATCGACATAGTCATCCAAAATTCAATTTAAGAACTTGTTGGCATAGAAATAAATATCAACTAGTTAAAACAAAATAAAAATGAAGGAACCAAAACAAGAGCGCAGCCTAATTATCTAGGCCAAAACAAAACCTTAGGAAATTACACTCCAAATTTTTGGGAACCAATTTCTTAGTGGGTTCATTTCTAAGAAGACCACTACATGACAAAGAAATATAGAAGGGAGAGAAAGGGAAGAGAATATAAGAGGGTCAAAATGTGCATAATTTTGGGGCTTAAATAATGGTTACTATTTCACACATTTCACATCTATGTGAACTATATCATGACCAATTTGCACTTGCAGGTTGGTGGCAGAATAATTTTAAAAATATTTTATTTTATCGGTAATGGTTCATAGAAATAATGAAGGAAAGGCTCTAGAGTACTAGTTATGTCTCGCATTCCCAAGGGTTTTCACTGCATTTTCACACAAACACCATTTTATTTGGGTCTATAGACCTTTTATTTAATGTTGCTCAACATTTTATTTCCTTTATCTTGTAAATATACTTTTTCCTTTATTTAGTGAGCACCCCACATGAGATTGCATTGTGAGATAATCTCACTCTATTAGTAGAAGCAATGGAATCAAAGAAAGTTTGAAAGTGTATGGCATCAAAGAAAGCTTGAAAGTGTTCCTTTCATTGGTATGTAGTCATCATCAATTACCTAGTAGAATAAAACTACACTGAAGGTGCCAATTCATAACAAATGAAATGTCTTTGTGTTTTCATCTCTAAGTATGTTATCTTAGAAATGGTCTTTTATTGCAAGGCCTTTGATGGCATGCTACTCTAGTGTTTTGACTAAGAGGATTTGGAAAAGATCCTCTTTCATTATCATAGTGGCATGTGTATAGGACACTTTGGTGGCCATGCAATAGCTTGAAAATTCCATAAGATTGGATATTTATGGCCCACTCTAGACCATGATGTTGTCAAATATGTATGTAAATGTGAGAAGTGCCATCATTTTTCACATGAGATACATATTCCTACCAGGGCATTATAGCGCATCATAAATCCATGGCTCTTTTCTACTTGGGATCTGGACTTAGTAGGTAAATTCTCCCCTACTTATTTAGATGGTCATAATTTAAACATCACAATGACCAAATATTTCACCAAATGGGTACATCTCTTTCATTCCATCTTCTTGCATAACTTAGAAAAATGCTAGCCTATGCTAGAGTCTAGAAACTTGTCTTTGATAGAATCTCCCCTTTATAATGCCTTTAGAAAACAAAACAATAGCATGCCTATAATAAAATAAATTTACCCACCCATCTTAGTCCTAGGAGGTGAACCCTTGCTTATTAATAGATGCATGGGCCAAGGTTTGGGGGTGAAGGCCTTAAAAATAGAAAAATAGATGCTTATATGAAAATATAAAAGTCAAAATTATATGTCTCTCATCCTTTATTAAGCCTCAGTGTTGAGCGCTCATATATTATTAGTTGTATGGGGTTGGCATTGGGGAGAGATGCGCTTACTCACCTATATACAACTTTGGGTAATGATCCCATATGTCATCTTGGTCACATAAGACTAGGTGTAGGGGGTTGTAAAGAAAAATAAAAGACAAATGTAAAATCAATGTCAAATTAGAAAGAGTGTCTAAAAAGAAAGTTATTCAAAAGGAGTTGTCTATATGTTTATATTCATAGAAGGTAACCTTTTCCCATTTACTGATTCTGTCAGGGTAAGTTATCTCTGCGTAAAGCCAATAATTACTCTTCATCTTCTCATAATATGGTAACCTTTTAGCATTAGAAAGAGTGTCTAATAAGAAGGTAGCATTTTCCCATTTATAGAGTTGATATGACTCTTCATCTTCTCATCTCTTCATTTCTCTTTGTATTTGGTCCAAGGAAACTATTCAACCTTCATTTTATATTTCATACTTACAAGCATAGTATAAAAACTCAAGAACTATGGTTACTCAATATCAAAAAATTGTCACCTGTACATGGGGCTCAGTAATTACTCAGCACTTTATTGCTACTTTTAAAAAACTACATAAATTCATAAAATACATTGAAATACATAAGAAAATGAAATGAATGTAGAGAAACGATTGTAGAGATTTAGAGAACACTAAAATATTTATTATTGATGCAAACTTGCACTTGTTATGTGTTGCATTGTGCATCAATAATGGAGGAAAAGCTCAAATTTCAATCATATATCATTATCATTTATCACTCATCAATCTCAAACAATAAAAAAAATATTAAATAAATTATAAAAGCAATAAATAGTTCTAATTTCAATAATTACAAACTATAGTGATGATCAAGATAAGTGATGCCCATGAGTAAACCAAAAACATTGAGGGGGAATTATGGAATTCCATATCATATACAACAAAGATGATTACACTTGTGTTAATTTTCTCTCGGCTAATAATTCACTTTAAATGTTAATAGAATTAGGCTTAATATTTAAACTTTTAAACTTTTTCAGGATCAATGGAAAAGGGTTTATGATAAGGTAGAGGAAACAAATATCTATAAATGTAATAAATACACAATGAAATGTCACATTACTACAAAATGGTAGACCATGGACATAGAGACCTTTTGCAAACATATTATAGGCATAAGATTATATTTTACATTTGCTAAAAATTAAAAAAGAAATGCATCACTGTTTGCATGTAGGAGATAACAAATCCATTGATAATATGTTATACTTAAGTCACCTCCTTTCCCATTTAATAATTTTGTGATTTTCAGATGTTAAAATCTCAAAAGTGTTCCTCTCCTTGTTATGCAGACATCATCAATTACCTAGTAGATCAAACCTACTCTGAAGGTGCCAATTCAAAACAAATGAGACATCTTTATATTATCACATCCAAGAATGTTATCTTAGAAATTGTCCTTTATCTCAAGGCCTTTAATGGCATGCTATATACATCCAATTCCTAACACCATTTGTGTTGAAATTTTCAATCTTACTCGAATTGCACACAAATGTACATTTTAGGTCAAAATCCATAAAATGCATAAAATGGTTCAAACCTATCATTTACAAGTGCCAATTTAGGTCAAATTATCCCTAAATGGGGAAATGTAATTTATGAGCCATCTAACTTTGATCAATTCATTTCGAGTCAAAATGATGATTTCACCTTTTTGTGCTTTGGATCACTCTTTTCTTCTAATTCATTGGTACACATCACATACCTTTGTTATTTTATGTTGGAAACATCCTAAATGGTAATATGGTTCCAATTCATCTAACGTCACCTTCCAATTTTTCGCAAGTCAAATTATAACTCAATAATATGACTTTCTAACCATTTTGATTATTTGAGGGCCAATTTTCAAATAATTACACAAATGTTGATTAACCTTGTTTAAGGGTAATTAATCCAAATCAAGATCTTAAGTTGATTTTCCATGAGATTTATTTAATATTTCTTTTTGTAAATTTAATTATATTATCTACATCATCAGGGGATGTCATCTATGGCATGGCATCCATCAAGCCATAAGTGCATAAAATATCAAGATTATGGGTCTCCTATGCCTCTTTATTGCCTCCCATGCCTCATTAATGTCCCTTCTTCCAAAATTATGATGAGGATAATTATAGATTTTAATTACATAATTTGGTTAGTCCATGACCACACATCTCAATCTTGAGATGGACGGTCATGGTTAATTCTTGTCATTCTTGAAAATTTATAAATATAGAAGCCATGGACATCATTTTTAAGCTTGACTTATACAAAGTTATTATGTTGAATTGTCTCCACAATCCTTTGCATTTGACCATTGATTTTAGTTGCAAGCTTCATTCATAGGCTAATTTAGTGATTTCACATCTTGAGTCTAGTTTTTGAGAAGTGTTCTTGAGACCATGGAGGATTTTTGCCACCATTGTTGACAAATACAAGGATGCTTGATCAGGGGAGAACACATATTTGAACCACTCTTAGATGATGGAATTTATTTGGGAAGGTAACTAGTATGCTTTTTTTCATTTGTTTCTTCATTATCATTTGGAAATTCCCTTGAATAGATAGGCTTAGTTAGTTTTTTCTCTATGCATTTATCTTGGATTTAAGGACTAGTGTTTGACTAACTTGTTTTGTAATCCTATCTCTACATTTTGACATGCCTGGTGGGACCATAATCCATAAATTTTATCACAAAGCCTTTACATGTAACCTACTAACTATTGTCTTGTAGGCTCTTGGAGTATGGAAGCAAATAAAGCAAAAATTTGAGTTAAAAAGTCTATTTTTATAAACCATGATTTTATTCTCTAGAAATCCCAACTCAAGTCTGGTTCATCCTGACTTAGCTCTAGTTCATCCCAACTTAGCGCTAGTTTGTTCTAACTCAGCTCTAGTTTGGCTGAACTCGACTCTGGTTCATCCTAACTTGATTCTAGTTTGGCCCAACTAAGCTCTGTTTCATCCCAACTCAGCTCTAATTCATGCCAACTCACCTATCTAACCTAACTCACTTATCAACCCAACTCAGTTGGCAACCTAACTCACATATCTAACCCAACTCACATGTCCAACCCAACTTGCCTATCAACCCAACTCCCCTGTCAACCCAACTCACCTATCAACCCAACTTGCATGTCCAACCTAACTCCACTATCAACCTAACTCGACTGTCAACTCGAGAGCTAAATTTTTATTTTCATTTACTCAAACTCTTAAGTGCTTCAAAGCAGGGCCTTATAATTGTGCCTTTGTAGGTTGAGCAGGTAGTTGGAAGTTAAATTGACTGCTTTTGACTAACTAAACAAACTTTTAGTTCGGTTTAAAATGAACATGTTTGATTTCACACATTTGAATTAGTGCTTAAAATGAACCTAAGATTTAGTTAAGTCTTAGATACATTTCATTTGGTACTTAAAACACATCATAACTCTTACAACATTTTAAAATTTGGTGTTTTAAACATGAAAAAAGGCTAAGTCTTGAATCTTCAATTTGGACTTAAAATGAACTTAGGTCTTTATTACTTCATGTGGCCTTTTTTGTGCAATATTTTAACATTTTATCAATTAAGGCCAAAAATAACATCACCTAATCTCTTATTTGGTGCTTAAAATTGAACTCATTTTTCAAGTTTGTATGCAATAGGTGATTAATTAATTGATTGGCAAAAAGAAGGACGTTGCATGTATGCTCTTCCATCCATCCCCTTTAGGGAACTTTTGGAATCAAAAGTTCCATCCTTATTTCAAGCAAGCCTAGTCCAAGGCTTAGAAAGAATGTCATCTAAAGCACTTCCTAAAAACTCATCAGAGTTTGGATGACCTTGAAAATGACCCTAAAGTCTTTCTTTTTATGTCATTTATTTTTATACAAACTTGGCTTGCAAGGGGGACTTCATCACCTCCCAAAATTTTTATAGGGAAGCTTTGACCCAGGGTTGCATCTCCAAGCCTTGACCTCAACCACTCCCACTGGGATCAAAGGTTTGAGTGCTTAAACCACCTTTAGTGATGAAATTGCATACAGGATGTATTTGCACTTTGGATATCACACTACACTGAGTGAACAACAAGATGTAGTGGTTGAAAAAAGGAATAGACCTTTTTACAACAAGCCAAGTGTTGTGGATACCTAATTTCTATGCTTTTATTTTGCATCATTTGGCATGAAAGACATTATACAATTGATTCCTCTAGAATGATAAAAAAAATTCTATTTTAATTGACCCTACTTTACCATAACTTGTCAATTTAGACTTAAGAAATTTTCTTTTGTCATTAGCTTACTTGGTCTTGATTTATATCTAAAACCGCTTGTTAACTCAATGAATTTAACCAAAGCACATTGTCATCAATTTTCTTGAGCAAGGGAGGCGTTATACTGTCCAATTGGAAAATTTATCTTTTCCTTGTTCAAATTATTATAAAAAACTTTGCATAATATCACCCACTTTGGTGCAGTCATGTTGCCCAATTGAGTCTAGATCTTTTACCCAATTTATTTAAGTCCCTGATTTATTATCCACATTCAAAATTGAACCTTTCTAAGTTTTAAGGGTTGGTGTGTTAAATTGGGTTCACCATTTGCACACTAAACTTGTTCTAACTTGGGTTCAATTTTCCATTTGGATTAGGGTCATTTATTAGAATCAAAATCACATTATCATCTTGGTGGACTCAAGTCATCTTGCATATCACTCACACTTTATGTCCTAGAATATATTTTATCCTACTAGAGCCATGTGGTGATGTTGTATCACCTATTTGATCCTAGCTTTGTACTTAGTGATTCATGCATGTTTTTACTTCTTTAGTTGTTTAGTTCATTTTGTCTTCTTCATAATCCAGAGAGCTTTAACACTCTATGCCTGAGGAAAAGACCCTACTCAAAATAGCAGTGAGAAATAAATAAATAAACATTATATTATGTTATCCACTAGTTTTATTTAAACTCATAAGACATTCTATAGAGATATAACCTAGGTTTATTTGTTTATTTATATTCCTTCTCTCTCAAGTGAGAAAATGTGTGTTTTTCTTATGATGGATCATAGATTGTGATATGAAATGTTGATTAAAAAAATCTACAATAAAGATAAAACATGGATAGTTTAAAAAAAATTAAAAATGAAAGATAAAGATAAAAATTAGGTTTAAAAATGTAACCTGAATATACAGAGATTTCGGATAAGAGTGGAAATCAAGGTCTTCTACAAGACAAATAGAACCCTAAAAAATTGAGACAAATAGAAGAATTTGTTCAAACTATCAATTGAAATTTTCATACTAACAAATGTAGATGATCCATTTATAATAAGTATTTGACATCGATTTTATTTTTAAAAATTGTTTAACATATCTAAGGCTCTAAAACTAAGCTTAATTTTGTAAAACTTCACTTGGACCACTAGAAAATTTTACTTCTCCTCAGCCTAATTGGGCAGTTAGGTTAGAAAATAATAATGAAAGATAAAAGTCACTAATATGAACTTTGAATCTATAATGAATTCTCTAAAGTTTGTTTGAATTCTTCAAAGTGCTTTTATATGCTCAGTCAATTCCTAGGATAAATAAATTATAATTTATTTGTTTGATGATATCTAATCCCCTTATATTTATAAACTAGTATAAATATCTTAAATAAGTCTATCTAAACTAATATAAGAAAGTACACTCGACATTTTTGGGAACCAAATTCTTAGTGGGTTCAATTTTAAAAAGACCACTACATGACAAAGAAATCTACAAGGGAGAGAAAGGAAAGAGAATATAAGAGGGTCAAAATGTGCATAATTTTGGGGTTTAAATAATGGTTACTACTTCACACATTTCACATCTATGTGAACGATATCATGACCAATTTCCACTTGCAGGTTGATGGTAGAATAATTTTGAAACTATTTTATTTTGTCGGTAATGGTTCATAGAAATAATGAAGGAAAAGCTCTAGATTACTAGTTATGTCTCACATTCCCAAGGAGTTTTCACCATGTTTTCACATAGACACCATTTTATTTGGGTCTATAGACATTTTATTTAACATTGATCAACATTTAATTTCCTCTATCTTTTAAATATATTTTTTCCTTTATTTAGTGATCACCCCACATGAGCATGCACTGTGAGATAGTCTCACTCTATTAGTAGAAGCAATGGAATCAAAGAAAGGTCAAAAGTGTATGGCATCAAAGAAAGCTTGAAAGTGTCCCTCTCTTTGGTATGTATTCATCATCAATTACCTAGTAGACTAAACCTACATTTAAGGTGCCAATTCATAACAAATGAGGCATCTTTGTGTTATCACCTCCAAGTATGTTATCTTAGAAATGGTCCTTTATTTCAAGGCCTTTGATGGCATGCTACTCTGGTGTTTTGACTAAGAGGAGTTAGGAAATATTCTCTTTCATTATCACAGTGGCATGTGTAGAGGACACTTTGGTGGCCACATAATAGCTTGAAAATTCCATAAGATTGGATACTTATGGCCCACTCTAGACCATGATGATGTCAAATATGTATACAAATGTCAGAAGTTCCATCATTTTTCACATGAGATACATATTCATACTAGGGCATTATAGCCCATCATAAATCCATAGCTCTTTTCTACCTGGAGTCTAGTCTTAGTAGGTAAACTCTCCCCTACTTCTTTAGAAGGTCATCATTTAAACATCACAATGACCAAATATTTCACCAAATGGGAACACCTCTTTCATTACATCTTCTTTCATAACTTATAAAAATGCTAGCCTACACTAGAGTCTATAAACTTGTCTTTGATAGAATCTCCCATTTATAATGCCTTTGGAAAACAAAACACTAGCATACCTATAATAAAATAAATTTACCCACCCATCTTAGTCCTAGGAGGTTAACCCTTGCTTATTACTAGATGCATAGGGCAAGGGTTTGGGGGTGAAGGCCTTACAAATAGAAAAATAGATGCTTATATGAAAATCAAAAGTTTATGAAAATATAAAAGTCAAGATTATATGTCTCTCATCCTTTGTTAAGCCTCGGTTTTGAGGCCTCATATATTACTAGTTGTACGGGGTTGGCACTGGGGAGAGATGCACTTACTCACCTATATGTAGCTTTGGGTAATGAGCCCATATGTCATCTTGGTCACATGAGACTAGGTGTAGGGGGTTGCAAAGAAAAACAAAAAATAAATGTAAAATCAATGTCAAATTAGAAAGAGTGTCTAAAAACAAAGTTATTCAAAAGGAGTTGTCTATATGTTTACATTTAAATAAGGTAACCTTTTCCCATTTATGTATTCTATCAGGGTAAGTTCTCTCTACGTGAAGCCAATAATTACTCTTCATCTTCTCATAAGAAGGCAACCTTTTCGCATTAGAAAGAGTATCTAATAAGAAGGTAACATTTTCCCATTTATAGAGTTGATATGACTCTTCATCTTCTCATCTCTTCATTTCTCTTTATATTTGGTCCAAGGAAACTATTCAACCTTCATTTTATATTTCATGCTTAAAATCATAGTATAAAAACTCGAGAACTGTGGTTACTCAATGGCAAAAAATTGTGACTTGTACAAGGGGCTCAATAATTACTTGGCACTTTATTGCTACTTTATAAAAATTTAAAAAAAAAAATAATAAAATACATTGAAATACATAAGAAATTGAAATGAATGTAGCAAAATGATTGTAGAGATTTATAGAACACTAAAATATTTATTATTGTTGCAAACTTGCACTTGTTATGTGTTGTATTATGCATCGATAATAGAGGAAAAGCTCAAATTTCAATCATAGATCATTATCATTTATCACTGATCAGTCTCAGACAATCAAAAAAAAATTAAATAAATTATAAAAGCAATAAATAGTTCTAATTTCAATAATTAAAAACTATATTGATGATCAAGACAAGTGGTGCCCATGAGTAAACCAAAAACATCAAGGGGGAATTATGAAATTCCATATCATATACAACAAAGATGAATACACTAGTGTTAATTTTCTCTTGGCTAATAATTCACTTTCAATGTTAATAGAGTTATGCTTAACATTTAAACTTTTAAACTTTTCTAGGATCAATGGAAAAGTGTTTATGATAAGGCAAAGCAAACAAAGATCTATAAATGTAATAAAAGCATAATGGAATGTCACATTAATACAAAATGGTGGACCATGGACATAAATATGTTTTGCAAACATATAATAGGCATAAGATTATATTTTACATTTTATAAAAAATAAAAAATAAATGCATCACTGTTTGCATGTAGAAGATAACAAATCCACTGAGAATATGCTACACTTAAGTCACCTCCTTTCCCTTTAATAATTTTGTGATTGTCAGATGCTAAAATAAAATAATAAAGGTAAAACTTTTGATTTTACAATGTGAAATTGTGAATCAAGTTAACTTAGTAGAGGGACTCAATCCTAAGGGTATTCTGTACCAAATTCCAATAGAATATATACCAAATGGTCAATGCACATCACATTAATTTCCTTTGGCCCTAGACAATGACCTATCATCAATGCACAACACAACACACAATGAGAAAAAAATTATAGTACAGAATGGATCACAATTGTTTTAACACTTTTGTTATATTATTTGGGTTATTGCTTTTTGCTTGGTTACTGTTGACCATTTTTGGTCCTGCAGGCCAAAATCGGTCTCCTTCTTCCCCTGTTGTTCTGAGATATCAATCATAAGGTTGGAAAAAGTGGTTCAATGTCGGGGTTTAATGACATGATCTTTCTAAGAGATTTGAACTTTGAACTTAGAAATATTGAACTGTTAAACTGTTAAACCATTGAATCATTTTTGGTTCAAGTGGATTGGTTCAAGCAGTCAATTGAATGAATGCGACTCCTTGCAGAACACAAAGTGTTGAACCATTGAACTCTAAAAAACAGTTCAAGTTCAATCAAAAGGTTCAAAGGGGCATTTCAAGACCCAAATGGCCCTCACAGAAGGTAGTGAGCAGATTCATCAAAGAGTGAAGGGCAAGTGCCCTTGTGGAGGGCTCTCAGCAACCAAAAGGGGGAACCTTTTCCAAGGCTGAAGGGACACCTTCCCTTTGGGAAGGATCAAATGTAAAAGTATGAAGGAATTGGAAAGATCAAAGAAATGACCAAGGCAATGATGGGCTTGAGCATGTCAAATTCATGACAATGGAATAGCCATTAGTTTTCAAATGGCACAGGCCTGACAGAATTGAAAGAAAAGACAAAAGCCAGGTGGAAACTCAGTGACCCACCGAGAAAAGAGCCCAAAGAGCCAATCAAAGAGGTAAATAAAATAACCTAGGTGGCAAAAGATATGTCGACGGAGGAGTTATGCCAATGGTTGGAGCAGTCCTTATGGAGTGGTCATCAAGAAGCATAAACAGTGAAAGTGTAGCCTATTTTTCCTCATTTTTCATTAATGAGCAGACAATCACATGAATTTCATGGGGAAGTGGTCTGGTCATTCAAATAGATGAAGTGAACCATGCTCTTGTAGTGATTTTTTAATATGATTTAAATGCTAAAGTCAAGATTGGTGACTATCACAGCATGGCTTCTTTCAGCAACCTCCTCTTCCCAATGAATTGAATACAGCATGGGCCACTTGTGTAAAAGGGTGCCATTGCTTTATATTTCTCTATATATTTTAAATTCTCATTTTAGAAACATATCTCTTAGTTTTTATGGTGTAGCTCTATCAAAATTTACCTTGAATAAAAAAGAAGCATTTTTGCAGGTTGATGGTAAATTTTTTTGAAACTATTTTATTTTGTCGGTAATGGTTCATAAAAAATAATGAAGGAAAGGATTTAGAGTACTAGTTATGTCTCACATTCCCAAGGGTTTTGCACCATGTTTTCACACATATGCCATTCTATTTGGGTCTATAAACCTTTTATTTAACATTGTTCAACATTTAATTTCCTGTATCTTGTAAATATACTTTTTCCTTTATTTAGTGATCACCCACATGAGCTTCCATTGTGAGATAATCTCACTCTATTTGTAGAAGTAATGGAATCAAAGAAAGCTCAAAAGTCTATGGTATCAAAGAAAGCTTGAAATTGTCCCTCTCTTTGGTATGAAATCATCATCAATTACCTAATAGACTAAACCTACACTGAACGTGCCAATTCATAATAAATGCAACATCTCTATGTTATCACCACCAAGTATGTTATCTTAGAAATGGTCCTTTATTTCAAGGCCTTTGATGGCATGCTACTCTAGTGTTCTAACTAGGAGGAGTTAGAAAAGATCCTCTTTCATTATCATAGTGGCATGTGTAGTGGACACTTGGTGGCCATGTAATAGCTCAAAACATCCATAAGATGGGATATTTATGGCCCACTCTAAACTATGTTGCTATCAAATATGTCTATAAATGTGAGAAGTGCCATCATATTTCTCATGAGATACATATTCCTACCAGGGCATTATATCCCATCATAAATCCATGGCTCTTTTCTACCTGGGGTCTAGACTTAGTATGTAAAATTTTCCCTACTTCTTTAGATGGTCATCATTTAAACATCGCAATGACCAAAAATTTCACCAAGTGGGTACACCTCTTTCATTACATCTTCCTGCATAACTTTTAAAATTCTAGCCTACACTGGAATCTAGAAACTTGTATTTGATAAAATCTCCCCTTTATAATGCCTTTGGAAAACAAAACACTAGCATGCCTATAATAAAGTAAATTTACCCACCCATCTTAGTCCTAGAGGTGAACCCTTGCTTGTTACTAGATACACGGGGCCAAGGTTTGGGCGTGAAGGCCTTACAAATAGAAAAATAGATGCTTATATGAAAATTAAAAGTTTATGACAATATAAAAGTCAAAATTATATGTCTCTCATCCTTTGTTAAGCCTCAATGTTGAGCCCTCATATATTATTAGTTGTATGGGGTTGGCATTGGGAAGAGATGTGCTTACTCACCTATATACAATTTTAGGTAATGAGCCCATATGTCATCTTGGTCACATGAGACTAGGTGTAGGGAGTTTCAAACAAAAACAAAAGACAAATGTAAAATGAATGTCAAATTAGAAAGAGTGTCTTAAAAGAAATTTCTTCAAATGGAGTTTTTTATATGTTTACATTTAAAGAAGGTAACCTTTTCCCATTTACTAATTTTTTTAAGGAAATTTATCTCTATGTGAGGCCAATAAAGTCAGTAATTTATAAATTTGACAAGCATTTCATATTATGCATGTGATGCATGTGATCTTTTCTAAGACATGCAACATTTCTACAAGGTACTTATAGGACATAGGTAGTCATTTTAATGCAACAGTAACTATGAGATCATCATCTAATTTTATAAATCCAACCTTAGTGTACTCATTATAAATATTCTTCAACTTATACATATACTATCCCATATCCCCATCTTCCTCTAATGACAAAGTAAACAACTGCATGTGGATATCTATCTTCTTATGTTTAGGATTTTTATCATACAAATAAGATAAGGTTTTCCATGCAATATAATTATGAGAAAACTTTTCAATATGTATATAAGTATCAAGAGTACAGAAAAACTTGATTAAAGTTAGGGATTTAGAATCATGAATATTAAAACTATCAAGTTAGGCATGTTCTATATGCATTGTAAGATTTTCATTCTATACAGTATCCCATAACTCATTGAACACTAATGAAGCTTCTATAAAAAAAATTAATTATATAAATTGGAAATAATTAATCTATCACCATCTCAAATTAAATTTTGAATCTTTGGTATCTTGAAATGGAAGCAAGTGCAACAAATGAAACTAAGTGTGATAAAAGAAAAGAACAACACACTAACTTAGAACACTTTGCACAAGACAATGCTTCTACAGGGTTTTCCACTTAACCTCCATGTATAAAAAAAATAAGAAAGATTTTTTATGGTTTTTTCACTTAACCTCACCAAAAATAAAAATATTACACCCTTATTTCAAGAAAGCTATACAATAGCCTTATATCACCAATTACACCCCTTTTATTTCAATAAAAACCAAAGTTTTACACATTTTAATCCCTCTAAAATGTATAAATAATTAAAAATATTCAAAAAAAGAATGTAATATTATCCAAAAATTAAATAACTATGTTGTACTTTTCTCTAAAAAGAAGTTTTGAACCTTGGACCTCCACCTTCCAAGGGTTGATACAAAATAAGACTTGCCAATTGATCTATGAGAATTTACAATACATAAAATAAAAATAATGTATTTAAAGACTATTTTTCCTTCATGAATAATAATAAAAAATTTAATTTTGAAATTAAAAATTAAATCACCCGTGAATTTTTTAAAAATGAATTTAAAAGCTTCTAATTTGGTGGACCTCCAAAACCCTAAATTTCCTCTCAAACTATATCAATCTTTAGCCAAATGAAATAATATTATTTCATAGTCCTTACAACATCAAACCTAAAACTTGGGATGCCATGGATTCTTGGATAAATTCATGAAGCTTCATCAAACCACTCAAATCCGTACCATGTCATACAAGGTTGTTCAAGCTCATAAAAGGAGAATTTTTGAGAGTTTTAAGCAGATCTGAGTACTATGAAAGAGTTTTTATGCATTATGAAAGCTTTATATAGGTAATTGGAGGTCATGGAGGTCATATAAATGCTTTGGAAGGCTGTAAATTGAAATATAATTGATTAGAATGCATTTAAGAGTGATTCAAGATAGGTTTTTGGTAATTTGAGGCTCCAAAACAAGTAAAAACTTATCGAATCTCCTATTTTAACTTTCATATTTATTTATTATACATATAGAGGACATAAAATTCTTAATATGGGCCTTACCATTCCAAAAACTAGCTTTAAATGTTTTTATAAAGAATAAAAATCAAATTTGTTAGGGTCTAAAGGCTTTAAATCGGGGAAAACCCCTCAACAAACTTCTCAGATCACTAGATCATTTTCATATTTATGGAACACATTATGGAGGCTGCATTATTACTTCACATAGGTTTTCCAACCCAAAAAAACTATGCAAAGCATTAAATTTGATTGTTTGAGCAAAATGTTTGGTTTTAGATGCAAACAATCACCTTCTCAATGATTTTCAAAGCTTCAAAAGAGTAGATTCAAACTTTTCTAGGAATATATCCATGAAAAATATTATTTTCTCAATAATATTGACTTTATAATGTAATATTTCCACCAATCACAAGATTGGAAATAAAAATTTATTAAAATTATTAACTTTTATCTATAATTTGATTTCACATGAATATTTTAAGTCCCATGAATAAATATCACCCCAAGATAATCATTTCTCCTTTTACCATGCATTTACCATAATACCATGCTCAACCAAGCTCTAATACCACTGATGAAACCTGAATAACTTAATAACTAAGCAAATTTAATGGAGGTAAATCTTGTGTGCACTAAGGTGGGTCCACAAGAAGTTTATTAATCAAGATAAAATAAGTACAAGAAAAGA
>JARHVA010003369.1:335000-440000 GCA_037957365.1 Torreya grandis
ACACAAGAATATGTATATATAATATTTCACCTGTGACCAATAAAACCAACTAACCTACTAACCACTTTTCAAAGGAATGCAACTTGAAAAGTATTTATAATTATTTAATTTAAAAACATAAATCAAAGTAACTAAAGATTATTAAAGGGGGTGTCTTTATAAAAGATGCATGCCCCTTTACATTATTATTTTCCTAACATTATTTATTATTAGCCTAACAATCTAACCTAATGTTATGACTTTGGAAAAAGTCCTAACAAACCCCCCCATGATCCAATGTCAATTCTTTGGACACATGCCAAGTATTTTTCTAAATTTCTCAAATTTGATTCTATCAAGGTGTTTTTTGAAAATATCAATTGTTTGATCAATAGTTGGGAAATATATTGGATCAAGTGCTTTCCTCACCACCAACATTTTTATATAGTGATATTTGCCATCAATATGTTTTTTTTGCATGAAAGACTATGTTTTTAGACATCTTGATTGCACTTTGATTATCAATGTACAACTATGTAAGAGCAATCTAAGAAATCTGAAGATCTTCAAGAATGCATTGTAAATAGACAATTTCTATGGAAGCATCCCATGTTGTGATGTATTTTGATTTTGATGATGTATTTTCCATTATATCCTACTTATTACAACACCAAGTAATGGTAGTTTAACCCATATGGATAGTGTATCCTATTGTGGACACTATATCATCCACACATCCACCAAAAATTGCATTAGAATACCCAAAAAGTTTGAATTTATTGTTGCATTGGTACTCAAGGCCATATGCTTTCATTCCTTGAAGGTAATGAAGTACTCTTTTTGTTGCATGCCAATAATTTCTCTAGGCTCATGTACAAACCTAGACAAAATTCAAATGAAAAATGATATATCAGGGTTGGTAGTCATCAAGTATATAAAATCTCCCACTAATTATCTGTATTTGGTGCCATAAAAAAAGGGACTACCATCATCCTTAGATAATTTAAAGTTAATTTCCATGGGAGTGAGGTAAGGTTTGAAATAATTCATGCCAAACCTATTTAATATCTCAGAAATATACTTACATTGTAAAATGAAAATACTTTACTTTTTTTAAGTTACTTCTATGCCTAGATAATAGTGAATAAGTCCAAGAGGTATCATCACAAGCCAATGTTTTAATTCTTTCTTCACAAACTTGTTATGATTTTCATCATTACCTATGATAAACAAGTCATCAATACAGAGAATAAGAATCACCAATTTCTTACCCCACACTCAAATACAGATAGTATCATTAGATTCATAACATTGAAATCTAATTGTATTCAAGTGAGAATCCATTTTTTCATACCAAGCCATGGGTGCTTCTTAGATCCCATAAGGAGATTTGATCAATTTACACACCTTGTGCTCTGCACCCACTTTCTCAAAACCTTGATGTTGTTTCATATATACTTCTTCCTTTAAATCACCATTCAAAAAGGGAGTTTTAACATCCATCTAATGGACTTTCCAACCATTTTTTACTCCTAAGGAAATTAACATCTAAATAGTGTGCCATTTATTAGTTGGTGAAAACTTTTCCTCGTAGTCAATATCTTCTTGTTGCATATAACCTTTCACAAAAAGTCTTTTGTTATGTTTATCAATGGAACCATATGATTTATATTTAGTCCTATAAACCCACTTTTAACTCCCTATTTCCAAACCTATTTAGTAGAAGCCTCCTCAAAATTAGATGGTTTAGTGGAAGAAGTAGTAACAACCATTGCATAGTTCACCTATTTAGGAGAACTTCTAAGACCTGTTAGACCCACTTCATTTTTTGTCAAGTCAAAAAAAATTCTTTGATCCCATTTGGATACTTGTTTAAATTATTAATATTAAGAACACCAAAATTCTCATCATGTTCACCAATTGAAGGAATACTTAGAGAATTTACAACATTTTCTAAGTCTTGAACTTGTGAAATACTAGATGAAGTAGGAGAAATAGAACGTATAATAGTCTCATACTATAATCTATTTTAGTTATCATCATTATTCAATAATTTACCACCTTTTGAAATCTTCCTCTCTAACCTGTCAAATTGAGAATCAATCTCTACAATATTCATAGTACCAAATTAATCAAATACCAAATTATTGTTCACTATAAATTTGCCTATATCCTATGCAAGAAGATGATAGGCATTTTTAATTTTAGAATACCCAACAAATATTCATTTTTGACTTCATGGTTCCAACTTAGTTATGTGTTCAGTGGGAATTAAAGTGAAACAAACACATCCAAAAACTTTCAAATGTTTAACTTTTGGTTTTAACTCATACCAAGCATCATATGGAGTTTGTCCCAAAAGTGCAGTTGTAGGGGACCTATTTCTCAAATACAGTGTAGTACCATTGGCTTTGACCCAAAACATATCATGCATTATTTATAGTTTAACATAGCTCGAGCTATGCCATATAAAGTCCTATTAATTTGTTCAGATATTCTATTCTACTGTGGATTATAAACATTACTATATTATCTATGAATGCCATGTTCTAGATAATAATTTGAAAACTCATTTGAATTATACTTACCACCATTGTCTAAACAAAGAGTGGCCAAGTGGGAACTAGTTTCTTTTTCAACTAAGTGTAACCAATCAATAAACTTAATGAAAACTTTTGATTTGTTTTTCATGAAAAACACCCAAATCATCCTAGAAAAATCATCAATAAACAATAAAAAATACTTACAACCACCAATGGATGACTTATTCATGTCACATACATCACTATTATCTAATTGAAAACATTCATTAGCTCACCATGAAGAATTCTTAGGAAAGTTTTCCTTGTTCTGTTTTCCCAAAACACATGATTCACAAAGAATACTATCTTTGAAAAAAGTGGGAAACCCACTCACCATACCATATCTCTACAAGGCCACTAGAGAGTAAACACTCAAATGTACATATCGGAGATGACATAGCCATTTTGTAGACATAGTACCTATACTTATATCAAAAACTACCACAAGTTTCATAGTGGGAGGAAGCACTTTGCAATTTAATTTAACCAAATTTCCATCCTTATATCTTATATACATGGTTTTGTATCCATCATTCACTAAATTGATATAAATGAGCCCATTTTCAAGAATAATTTTATAACCCCTTCTTATGAATAGTTACCAAATAAAGAATATTTTTTTATAATTTGGGAACATTCCAAACATTCTCCAAGTATTTGATAAATCCATTAGGAAAGAGAAATTGAATTGACCCAAGACCTTGTATAGTATGCATAGTCTTATCTACCAAGGATACTAGAGAGAGAAGCTTCTTTGAAATTACAATATAATTCTCACTTGAATGTCATGTGTTTGGTTATGCCCATATCTAAAACCAACAAATATGTGAATTAATATATAGCCTCATATTCCATATAAGCAATGTTCCCTAAAATACTGAATGTAGATTCATGAACAACATTGCCATATTCATGAGTAACATTACCAGATTCATCATAATTATGGTCAGCATATTGAATAGAGTGATAATTCATCACTTTTTTTGGCCTCTAAAGTTTATGAAAATGAATCCTAAACTAAGAGGTAATGTGACCAAATTTCCCACATCTATGGCATTGAATGCCTGATCTACCTCAACCTATACCTCTATAATAATTATGAACATGTCCTATATCACTTATCTCATTTGAATTAGAATGGCTAGATTGTTGATATGAATAATTTTTATGATGATATTCTCTACCTCATTTTTAAAAGATGCCTCCTCTATAACTTTGATTGCCTCTATAACTAGCCCCTCTATAGTTTAGTTGACCATAAGAAGATGAACTAGGATTAGGCTCCACAATGTGGGATTCCTTGGTTTTCTTATATTTATTGGGTAGATATAGGTCATTTTTAATAATCAACTGAGCCAATTTATCAAAAGTGATGCATGTGATCTTTTCTAAGACATGGAACATTTCTATAAGGTACCTATACGACATAAGTAGTCCTTTTAATGCAACAGTAACTATCAGATCATCATCTAATTTTATAAATCCAACCTTAGTGTACTCATTATAAATATTCCTCAACTTATACATATACTATCCCATATCCCCATCTTCCTCTAATGACAAAGTAAACAACTGCATGTGGATATCTATCTTCTTATGTTTAGGATTTTTATCATACAAATAAGATAAGGTTTTCCATGCAGTATAACTATGAGAAGACTTTTCAATATTTATATAGGTATCATGAGTACAAAAACACTTGATTAAATTTAGGGATTTAGAATCATGAATATTAAAACTATCAAGTTAGGCGTGTTCTATAGGCACTGTAAGATTTTCATTCTATACAATATACCATAACTCATTGAACACTAATGAAGTTTCTATCAAAAAAATTTAATTATATAAATTGGAAATAATTAATCTATTAGCATCTCAAATTAAATTTTGAATCTTTGGTATCTTGAAATGGAAGCAAGTGCAACAAATGAAACTAAGTGTGATAAAAGAAAAGAATAGCACACTAACTAAGAACACTTTGCACAAGACAATGCTTCTACGGGGTTTTCCACTTAACCTTTATGTATAAAAAATATAAGAGAGATTTTTGATGGTTTTTTCACTTAACTTCACCAAAAATCAAAATATTACACCCTTATTTCACCAATTACACCCTTATTTCACCAAGGCAATACAATACTCTTATATCACCATTTACACCCCTTTTATTTCAATAAAAACCAAACCTTTACACATTTTAATCCCTCTAAAATGTATAAATAATGTAAAATTTTCCAAAAAAGAATGGAATATTATCCAAAAATTAAATAACTATGTTGTACTTTTCTCTAAAAAGAAGTTTTGAACCATGGACCTCCACCTTACAAGGGTTGATACAAAATAAGACTTGCAAATTGATGTTTCAGCATTTACAACACATAAAATAAAAATAGTGTATTTAAAGATTATTTTTCCTTCATGAATAATAATAAAAAAATTAATTTTGAAATTAAAAATTAAATCACCCGTGAATTTTTTAAAAATGAATTTAAAAGCTTCTAATTTGGTGGACCTCCAAAACCCTAAATTTCCTCTCAAACTATATCAAACTTTAGCCAAATGAAATAATATTATTTCATAGTCCTTAAAACATCAAACCTAAAACTTGGGATGCCATGGATTCTTGGATAAATTCATGAAGATTCATCAAACCACTCAAATCCATACCATGTCATACAAGGTTGTTCAAGCTCATAAAAGGAGAATTTTTTAGAGTTTATGGTAGATCTGAGCACCATGAAAGAGTTTTTATGCATTATGAAAGTTTTATATAGGTAATTTTAGGTCATGGAGGTCATATAAATGCTTTGGAAGGCTGTAAATTGAAATATAATTGATTAGAATGCATTTAGGAGTGATTTAAGACAGGTTTTTGGTAATTTGAGGCTCCAAAACAAGTAAAAACGTATCAAATCTCCTAGTTTAACTTTCATATTTATTTATTATACATATATAGGACATTAAATTATTAATATGGGCCTCACCATTCCAAAAAACTAGCTTTAAATGTTTTTATAATGAATAAAAATCAAATTTGTTAGGGTCTAAAGGCTCTAAATCGGGGAAAACCCCTCAACAAACTTCTCAGATCACTAGATCATTTTCATATTTGTGGAACACATTATGGAGGATGTAATATTACTTCACATAGTTTTTCCAAGTTAAAAAACCTATACAAAGCACTAAATTTGACTCTTTGAGAAAAATATTTGGTTTTGGATGCAAACAATCACCTTCTCAATGATTTTCAAAGCTTCAAAAGAGTAGAATCAAAA
The DNA here is from genome assembly GCA_037957365.1 of Torreya grandis. NCBI lineage: Eukaryota > Viridiplantae > Streptophyta > Pinopsida > Cupressales > Taxaceae > Torreya > Torreya grandis. The sequence continues at coordinate 340,837 of JARHVA010003369.1, forward strand.
TTTTCCAGGCATATATCCATGAAAAATATTATTTTATCAATAATATTGAATTTCTAATGTAATATTTCCACCAATCACAAGATTGGAAAAAAAATTTATTAAAACTATTAATTTTTTAATAATATTTCAAATGTTTTCACAACAAAAATTTAACTAAAGAAGATGGAATATATTTATAATTTGATTTCACGTGAATATTTTAAGTCCCATGAATAAGAATCACCCCAAGATAATCATTCCTCGTTTTACCATGCATTTACCATAATACCTTGCTCAACCAAGCTCTAATACCACTGATGAAACCTAAACAATTTAATAACTAAGCAAATTTAATGGAGGTAAATCTTGTGTGCACTAATGTGGGTCCACAAGAAATTTATTAATCAAGATAAAATAAGTACATGAAGAGAGTTACAATGTGTCATTAACCCTTTTTACCCATAAAACCATGTATATATGAGATTTCACCTGACTGATAAAACCATCTAACCTAACCACTTCTAACAAGAATTCAACTCAAAAAATAGTTGTAATTATTTAACTCAAAAACATAAATCATAGTAACTAAATATTATTAAAATGGATGTATTTATAAACTATGCATGCTTCTTTACATTATTATTTACCTAACATTATTTATTATTAACCTAACAACCTAACCTAATGTTAAGACCTTAGAACAAGTCCTAATAGGCAATGATTTTGTAAGAGACATTAAGAAAATTTATATGATGCCAATTACAAATGATTTTGGGTTCACCACCTTTCAAGATGAATTTTATAGGTCCTTTACTGATGGATAAGTGCAAAGTCTGTGAGTGGAAGGATTTGAGTTAGACTTGGTAAAATTCAGCCCCCATAGTATCCAAAATTTTCTTATAAAATTCGTAGGGGAAGCCATCACATCCTAAGGCTTTTTCATTGGCCATTTGCATCAAAACTTCAAAGTGATCATTCAAAGATAGAATCATGTCACAAGTGACCCTTTTGGTAGAGTAAACATTAGGGGGAACCACTAAGAGGCATTGATTTAGGGCCTACTGGCTTTTCATGGATGGTGGTTGGGAAGAAAAGACATACTAAAAATGTTTGGAAAAAGCCTTGACCATATCAGGTGTCTTTGTCAATCAGTATCCATTATCCTAAATGGTGACCATTTGTTGGGTAATGGATTTAACATTTAAAATATGGAATAATTCTTTGGAGACCCGATCGCCTACTTTGAACCAATACATATGAGTCCCAAGTTGAGCACCATAGGCATTATAATGATCAATAATTTGGATTTTATGGCATAATTTGGCCACCCAAGCTATAACATATCACTAAACAGGTGTTATTTTAGTGAGGCCACTGCTTGACTTAGTTTGGAAGAGGTGATAGAGTAGGATTACCACTAAATATAAGAGGGCCCATAATCTAAGAGGGTCTTATTAATAAAGATTTATGTCATATGAAATTTAGGATTTTTGAATAGCTAAGTAATGTGAAACCTAATTAGAGAGTGGTTAGATAAAGTAAAATCCAATAGGGCTACCACTAGTGGCAAGAACATGCTATCAAATAAGAAGTACATATGAGAATAAATCATGGCATGATGAAGTTATTTACGGACCCTATCAGACCCACCTTCAATATTGGTCCAAGTATACCAATATTTTTGATTGGGGTGTCTCCCAAAAATAGGGTCATAGAGGCCAAATTTATTTTGCATGTATAACTATACCTACCTTTTGTTGGTGGCCCATATCATAGGTTAATTACAAATATTTTTAGTTGATTATCCAACCATATTCAGATCCCCATAAATAACCCAGTGGGTGTCAGGAATAAAATCAACAATCCATAACCATAAAGTTGTACACACGTGAGCATCATTCAAGGTATAAACATTAATAATGCCAAATGAATGATTATCAATATTGAAGAGGTCCCATATGACATGGTGGGAAGGGTCATTTACAGACGTCAAAAAATGAGGCTACAATTTAGGCAAAATAAATGTCGTAATGTCAACATGACCTACATTATGTTTACTATAAAGCACTAAATTTTTAGCCTAGATAACTATGGTAGGAACTATGAGAATGAAAACCATCACTTTCACTTCCTTGAAGGTAAATAATGTATAAATATACAAACTTACTTTTTAAATCTTGAACAACAATGCTCCTTCGATGGTAATGCTCAAGGTACCTGCCAAACCAGTGATTGTAATGGCATGCTCAACTATCAAGCTTCTAAGAAGGTTCATACAAATATTTCAAAATATACTCTCAATAAAGTTGGGAATTAGGAATTCTAAAACATCTCTCTATTTGATGGATTCAATCTACCCCTCTCCATGACCCCCTCCGCATCTAGCTACTAAAAAATAAGGTACCTGAGTGACATTAACTCTGTGTATATGAATGAGCATAAGGTGGTGGGAGGATGAAAAAGTGATTGTGATACATATAATAAACTAGAATACTATTGTACATATGCCTTTAACACACATGAAAAGTGCCCACCCACCAACTCCTCTAATATTTTCAATGATAAATGCCCCCAAGCTTATATTTATACCTTTGATTATCCCTCCAACACCTTCACTTGTCTTGCCAGTTTTGACTATAAAATTTTATTATGCAGCTAATAATTGTCTCCATTTATCTTTCTCTATGTTCTGCATTATGCATCTGAGCTTGTACGTATTACATTAAATAAATAAATAGAGGGGCAGACTCTACCCTTAAGGAAAAGACCCTGCTCAAAACACCAGTGAGAAATAAATAAATAAATAAAGATGACATTATGTTATCCAATCAATTTTATTTAATCTCGTAAGACATTAGATAGAGATATAACCTTAGTTTATTTGCTTATTTATATTCTTCCTCTCTCTCTAGGTGAGAAAATGTGTGTTTTTCTTATGATGGATCATGGACTGTGATATGAAATGTTGATAAAAATGATCTACAATAAAGATAAAACATGGATAGTTAAATTTATTTTAAAAAATGAAGGATAAAGATGAAAATTGGATTTAGAAATGTAACTCAAATATACAAATATTTTAGATAACAGTAGAAATCAAGGTCTTCTGCAAGATAAATACAACTCTCAAAAATTGAGACAAATAGAGGAATTTGTCCGAACTCAAATTTGAAATTTGTAGACCTTCAAATGTAGATGATCCATTTATAGGATGTATTTGATGTTGGTTTTATTTTATTTTAAATTTCAACATATCTAAGGCTCTAAAAATAAGCTTAATTGTTTGAAAATTCACTCTAACCACTAGAAAAATTTACTTCCCCTCAACCTAATTGGGCATCTATGTTAGAATATACTAATGAAAGATAATTATATGAACTTCAAATCTAAAATGAATGCATTAAATTTTGCTTGAATTCTTCAAAGTGCTTGTAGATGCTCAATCGATTCTTATGAAAAATAAATGCTAATTTATTCATCTAATGATCTTTATATCCCCTTATACTTATAAACTAGTGAAAATATCTTAAATACATTTATCTAAACTACGTTGAGAGACATCAATTTCAAGGTTCTTTTCTAGGATTTTTCACATACCATAGTACATAATAATTACATTATGTTTTCTATCAATTTCCCACTAAGTATTGACAAATCGTATCAATCTAGCTACCCCATTGTGTTGGGTTCAAAAAAATTTATTTTTGAGAAAATGGGATCCAAACTCTACTATATGACCGTGATATTACAATTTTTTGATTGAATTCTATAAGAAACAATGAAAAAATTCAATGTGATGCTTAAATGAATGTCAAATTTAAGACTGAAATGACCTTGTGAGAGTCAAGTAGATGTCAAATGTAAATTTGAACATAATTATGAATAACTCAATACATTACACTCCCCTTGTCACCATTTAAAATTTTTATCAACATAGTGATCCAAAATTCAATTTAGGAACTTGTTGGCATAAAAATCAAAATCAACTAGTTAACACAAAGTAAAAATGAAGGAACCAAAATAATGAGTGTACCCTAATTGTCTAGGCCCACACAAAACCTTAAGAAAGTACACTCCACATTTTTGGGAACCAAATTCTTACTATGTTCATTTTTAAGAAGAACAATGCATGACAATGAAATATAGAGGGGAGAGAAAGGGAAGTGAATATAAGAGGGTCAAAATGTGAAGAATTTTAGGGTTTAAATAATCATTACTATTTCACACATTTTGCATATGTGTGAACTATATCATGAATAATTTGGACTTGCAGGTTGATGGTGGAAAACATTTTACAATATTTTATTTTATCAATAATGATTCATAGAAATAATTAAAGAAATGCTCTAGAGTACTAATTATGTCTCACATTCCCAATGGTTTTTCATCATGTTTTCACATAGAAACCATTATATTTGGGTCTGTGGACCTTTTATTTAACATTTATCATCATTTAATTTCCACTATCTGGTAAACATACTTTTTCCTTTATTTATTGAGTACCCCACATGAGCTTGCATTGTGAGATAATCTCACTCTTTTAGTAGAATAAATGGAATCAAATAATTTTTAAAAGTGAATGTCATCAAAGAAAGATTGAAAGTGTTGCTCTCTTTGGTATGCAACCATCATCAATTACCTAGTAGACTAAATCTACATTGAAGGTGCCAATTCACAACAAATGAGACATCTTCTTGTTATCACCTCCAAGTATGTTATCTTATTAATGGCCCTTTATTTCAAGGCCTTTGGTGGCATGCTACTCTGGTGTTTTGACTAAGAGGAGTTAGAAAAGATCATCTTTCATTGTCACAGTGACATGTGTAGTGGTGGACACTTCGATGGACACACAACCACTCAAAAAGTCCATAAGATGGGATATTTGTGGCCCACTCTGGACCATGATGTTTTCAAATATGCATATAAATGTGACATGAGATACATATTCATACCATGAAACTATATCCCATCGTAACTCCATGGGTCTTTTGTACCTAGGGTATGGTCTTAGTACGTAAAATCTCCCCTACTTCTTCAAATAGTCATCATTTCATCATAACAAAGACTAAATATTTCACCAAGTGGATAGAAGTGATGTCCTTAACAATTGTGACTAGATGTGTTATTTAAAAAATACATCTAAACCAAATCCTTTATCAATTTGGAGTCCCTTAGGTCATCATTATCGATAATGGGTCTATTTTCAAGAATTTCAAAGTTCATGATTTGTGCGAGAAATTCATTATATTACACCACTTGGACTCCTTGTATTGTCCATAAGTTAATGGCCAAGATGAATCTACCAAAAAAACTTTAAATTCAATCCTATTCAAAATTGTTGGAGACTCTAATTGACATTGACATCTATAGTTCTATCTAGCACTCTGGGCTTATAGAAAAAATGTTAAAACACCCATGAGAGCAACCCCTATTCACTAGTAGTTGGGTATGAGGCCATTTTTCCTTTAGAGGTAGAAATACCTAGCCTTCACATCTCCTTTTAAGGCCTCCTCAATGAAGAATAATATAGAGAGGGGTGTCTGACTGAATTGTAACTTGTATATGAACATCGAATTTCTACTATAAATAATCACATTACATTTACCACATGTATAATAAATATAAAAAAACATTCAGGAGCACACAATATGTGTTGAAGACCTTGTCCTTAGGCTCAATAGTTGAATTGACAAAGATAAAGGAAATAGTATAAAATTGAGACCCAACTAGTTGGGCCCCTACTTAGTAACAAAGGATTTCAATAATGGATCCTATCAATTATGCACCTTAGAGGGAGCATATCCATTTTATATCTAGATTTCATAACATTTTCAACTTTACTCCATTCCTATAGGTGGTAATAATTCATTATGCATGAACTCCAATTTTTAAAGATTATTTCTTAGAAAACTCACATATCATATTTTCCACCCATTTTTCATGCTGACTTTGACTTGACAACATGCTAACATCATGTGGGTCATGGTAATGGATCCATTGTTAGTAGTAGTCATTGGATATCCTCATTATGACTTGCTAGTGTTTTTGTCTACATGTTGTTGTAGGACTTGCAAGATAGGTAATTAACCATCATGTTAAATTAGTGGATAAAGTTTTTTTAACCCATATTTACTCCATTTTAATACCATAAATGGTGTATTTAAATCTAGACTTCATAAATAAAATAGCTTTTGAACATAGAACCATGTAAAAGTAATAAACCTACAAATTATTATTTTTATTTTTAGTTACATCAAATTACCATGATTAAGGATACATTTTTTAAGAGAGTAATTCCTAAAACTCAATATATCAAATAACCACAATAGTAACTAGATTATCTTTGTATGAGTGTTGGGTACTTATAGAGTTGATATGACTCTTCATCTTCTCATCTCTTCATTTCTCTTTATATTTGGTCCAAGGAAACTAATCAACCTTCATTTTATATTTCATACTTACAAGCATAGTATAAAAACTCGAGAACTATGGTTTCTTAGTAGCAAAAAAGTGTGACTTGTAATTGGGGCTCAATAATTACTTGACACTTTATTAATACTTTTAAAAATATATATAAATTAATGAAATACATTGAAATACATAAGAAAATGAAATGAATGTATAGGAACAATTGTAGGGAACTATGGTTACTCAGTAGCAAAAGAGTGTGACTTGTAATTGGGGCTCAATAATTACTTGACACTTTACTAATACTTTTAAAAATATATATAAATTAATAAAATACATTGAAATACATAAGAAAATGAAATGAATGTATAGAAACAACTGTAGAGATTCAGAGAACACTAAAGTATTTATTGTTATTGTAAACTTACACTTGTTAGGTATCGCGTTGTGCATCGATAATGGATGAAAAACTCAAATTTCAATCATACATCATTATCATTTATCACTGATCAATCTCAGACACTCAAAAAAATATTAATGAAATTAAATAAATTATAAAATCATTAACCAGTTCTAAATTCAATAATTAAAAACTATAGTCACAATCAAGACAAATGGTGCCCATGAGTAAACCAAAAACATCGAGGGGGAATTATGGAATTCCATATCATATAAAATAAAGATGACTACACTTGTGTTAATTTTCACTTAGCTAATAATTCACTTTCAATGTTAATAGATTTATGCTTAACATTTAAAATTTTAACATTTTCTAGGATCAATGGAAAAGGGTTTATGTTAAAGCAAAGGAAACAAAATCTATAAATGTAATAAAAACATAATGGAATGTCACACTACTAAAAAATGGAGGACCATGGACATAGAGACCTTTCACAAACATATTATAGGCATAAGATTATATTTTACATTTTCTAAAAATTAAAAAAGAAATGCATCGCCATTTGCATGAAAGAGACAATAAATCCACTAAGAATATGCTACACTTAAGTCACCTCCTTTCCCTTGAATAATTTTTTGATTATCAGATGTTAAAATGAAATAATAAAAGTAAAACTTTTGAGTTTACAATGTGAAATTATGAATCAAGTTGACATAGTAGAGGGACTCAAACCTTAGGGCATTTTATACCAAATTTCAATAGAATCTATACCAAATGGTTGATTCAAATCACATTAATTTATTTTGGCCCTAGGGAATGACCTATCATCAATGCACAACATAACACACAATGAGAAAACAATGATAGTACAGAATGGATCACAATTTTTTCTAACACTTTTGTGATATTATTTAGGTTGTCACTTTTTGCTCAGTTACTAGGCCAAAAACCATGGCTTTGGTCGGGTAACCACTCTCTAAAAAACCATGGTTTTCATCCTAGTAACATGTCAACGATTACATGGCAATTTACCCTTTATGCCAAGAAAAAAGGTTTTTTTTTGGTACCCATTCGGTACCCACATTTTTTAATACAATTTTTACATGAAATTTTAAAAGATAAAAATATACATCTGTCGCATACACAAATTATATAAATTAATTTTGAAATAGCATTTGGAATCCCTTACTAACACATGAACCTAAGTTTGAGAGTGAAGATGAGGAAAAGGATTTGTATATTTAAAAGGATGATGTCTAAGAATAAATGAAATCTGAGGAGGAAGATCAAGGAGTTTTTGGTGTCTCTGCAAAAATAGAAGTGAAGTCTTTGGGCCACATGTAAAAGAAGAAATGTGAGTTAGATGGAGCCTTTTCGAAGGCAGAAGTTATTTCTAAAATTAACTATGTTACCTCAGATTCAAGTAAGGGTTTGTTGGTTAGGGTTTCATTAAATAACTAAAAAATAGTGGATGCACTTCAAGTTTCCATCCCAATATTTACAAACTTGAGGAAAGGTGGAGATTGAACTATTTGGAGAAATAAAAGGAAAGGTAGAGAACCATAAAACGTGACCCTCAAATATCAAAAATAAATAGTATTTAACGGTCATAATATTTTTGAGTTTTTTTTATGTCTTGCATTGGGTTTGTAGTGTATGCACAACATTTAGCAACTAGTGTCATTTTCCACTGAAAGAGGAGGAGCTTTGTTGGGATTTCATTGTTTTATCTTTCTCTCCAATGTGAAAATGTGGGGCCTTTTAAAAAGCAAATTTTACCAATAATATAAAAAACATGCGAAGCTCTTCAAAATGACTTGTCACCGTAAGATTGTCCAATATTTTTAGTTTCACCAATTGGAGTTGTAACATTCAAAATTGTTTTGCCAACGATCCATTCAACATTGCAAATCTTAGTCATGTATTTTGTTTTATTAGAAGGAAAAAAATTCAGCAGTTTCCAAGAAGATACTCGAAAGATAAAATACTATTGATTGAATAAATGAGATTCATTAGAGGAAAATTATGAAAAAAACATAAATGTATACTTCGTCTGGTATTTCCTAAGAAAGTAAAGATGAGTTTTGAAGGTGTGTCAATCATTTTGATAGGTTATTTAGGACAATTACCTCCTATTAGTGATAAACTACCATGATATAATAATAAATGTGAAAAAATACTATAAGAATAATTAAATATAGATGTTATTTTCTATAAGACATTTAGACAAGAATGAAAAAATGAGGACCAAAAAATATTTTATCATCTTCTCACAAATCTTAAAGATGCACATCCAAAAATTGGTAATTGAAAAATATTAATGAGAAAAACTAATACTATATTTATAAATACTAAAACTAATATTAATACTATATTTTTTTGTTCTCTCAAGATATTTTCATTTGAGAGTGAATTAATCCAAAATTTTCCTGGCATAATATTGACCGTTGTATAGATGTGCATAATTTAGATAATTTGTTTTTTCTACCCATAATTAGATTTAGCTTTTTACCCTCAACAACACTAATTTCACTCCATCCTTTATATTTTTGTAGTTCCCGATAAATACCTAAAATATTATTTTCCATATGTCCTCTTTTCCTTACAAGATTGATTTTTATCTAGTCTCGAAGGATATATTGACCATAATAATTATTATCTTTATCTTTGTATGAGTGTTGGGTACTTATAGAGTTCATATGACTCTTCATTTTCTCATCTCTTCATTTCTCTTTGTATTTGGTCCAAGGAAACTATTTAACATTCTTTGTATTTGGTCCAAGGAAACTATTTAACTATTTAAAACTCGAGAACTATGGTTACTCAGTAGCAAAAAAGTGTGACCTATAATTGGGGCTCAATAATTACTTAACACTTTATTAATACTTTTAAAAATATATATAAATTAATAAAATACATTAAAATACATAACAAAATGAAATGAATGTATAGAAACGATTGTAGAGATTCAGAGAACACTACAATATTTATCGTTGTTGCAAACTTGAACTTTTTATGTGTTGCATTATGCATCGGTAAAGGAGGAAAAGCTCAAATTTCAATCATAGATCATTATCATTTATCACTTATTAGTTTCAAACACTTAAAAAAATATTAAATAAATTATAAAAGTAATAAACAGTTCTAATTTCAATAACTACAAACTAAAGTGACAATCAAGACAAGTGGTGCCCATGAGTAAACCAAAAACATTGACAGAGAATTATGGAATTCTGTATCATATACAATAAAGATGAGTACACTTGTGTTAATTTTCTCTCGACTAATAATTCACTTTCAATCTTAATAGAGTTATGCTTAACATTTAAACTTTTAACCTTTTCTAGGATCAATGGAAAAGGGTTTGTGTTAAGGTAAAGGAAACAAAGATCTATAAATGTAATAAAAACACAATGGAATGTCACATTACTACAAAATGGAGGACCATGGACATAGAGACCTTTCGCTAACATCTTATAGGCATAAGATTATAATTTACATTTGCTAAAAATTAAAAAAGAAATGAATCACCATTTGCATGAAGGAGACAACAAATCCCCTGAGAATATGCTACACTTAATTTACCTCCTTTCCATTTAATAATTTTGTGATTTTTAGATGCTAAAATTAAATAATAAAAGTAAAACTTTTGAGTTTACAATGTGAAATTGTGAATCAAGTCGACTTAGTAGAGGGCCTCAAATCTGAGGGCATTCTTTTCCAAATTTCAATAGAATCTATAACAAAAGGTTGATGCACATCGCATTAATTTCCTTTGGCCCTAGGGAATGACATATCATCAATACACAACACAACACACAATGAGAAAATAATGATAGTAGAGAATGGATCATAATCGTAACACTTTTGTTATATTATTTAGGTTATCACTTTTTGCTCAGTTACTAGGGCCAAAACCATGGTTTTGGTTAGGTAACTGCTCTTTGAAAAACCATGGTTTTCATCCTAGTAGGCTGTCAATGATTACCTGACCATTTACCATAGGTGCCAAGAAAAAAGGTTTTTTGTAGGTACCCATCAGGTACCCACATTTTTTAATACAATGCTTACATGAAATTCTATAAGATAAAAATATACATGTGTCACATACACTAATTATATAAATTACTTTTGAGATAGCATTTGCAATCCCTTAATAACCCATGAAGCTAAGTCTAAGAGTGAAGATGAGGAAAAGGATTTGTATATTCAAAAGGACGATATCCAAGAATAAATGAAATCTAGGGAGGAAGATCAAGGAATTTTTGGTGTCTCTGAAAAAATAGAAGTGAAGTCTTTGGGCCACATGGAAAAGAAGAAATGTGAGTTAGATGGTGCCTTGTTCAAGGCAAAAGTTATTTCTAAAATTAACTATGTTACCTCATATTCAAGTAAGGGTTTGTTAGTTAGGATTTCATTAAATAACTAAAAAATAGTGGATGCATTTGAAGTTTCGATCCCAATCTTTACAAATTTGGGGAAAGTTGGAAATTGAAATATTGTGAAAAATAAAAGGAAAGTTACAGAACCACTAAATGTGACCCTCAAATCTCGAAAATAAATAGTATTGAATGATCATAATATTTTTTAGTTTCTTTTCTGTCTTGCATTGGGTCTGCAGTGTATGCACAACTTTTAGCAACTAGTCTTATTTTCCATTGAAAGAGGAGTTTTGTCTAGATTTCATCGTTTTACCTTTCTCTCTAATGTGAAAATATGGGGCCTTTTAAAACCACAAATTTTACTAATAATATAAAAAACATGTGAAGCTCTTCACAATGACTTGTCACTGTAACATAGTCCAATATTGTTAGTCTCACCAAGTGGAGTTGCAACATTCAAAATTGTTTTTCTAATGATCCATTCAATATTGCAAATCTTAGTCGTGCATATTTTTCCATTAGAAAGAATAAAATTCAGCAATTTCCAAGAAGATACTCAAAAGATAAAATTGATATTGATTGAAGAAATGAGATTCATTAAAGGAAAATTATGAAAAAAACATAGATGTAGACTTTGTCTGGTAATTCCTAAAAATGCAAACATGAGTTTTGGAGGTGTGTCAATCATTTTGATAGGTTATTTAGGACAATTACCTACTATTAGTGATAAACTACCATTAGATAATAATAAATGTACAAAAATGCTATGAGAATAATTAAATATAGATGTTATTTTTTATAAGACATTTAGACAAGATTGAGAAAATGAGGACCCAAAAAGGTTTAATCATCTTCTCACAAATCTTAGAGATGCACATCCAAAAATTGGTGATTGAAAATTATTAATGAGAAAAACTAATACTATATTTATAAATATTAAAAATAATATTAATATTATATTTGTTTGTTCTCTCAAGATATTTTGATTTGGGAGTGAATTAATTCAAAATATTCTTGTCATATATTGACCATTGTATAGATATGCATAATTTAGATAATTTGTTTTTTTCGACCCATAATTAGATTTAGCTTTCTATCCTCGACAATATTAATTTCACTCCATCCTTTATATTTTTGTAGTTCCTGATGAATACCTAAAATCTTATTTATTTATTCCAATTGAGTATTTTCCATATGTCCTCTTTTCCTTACCAGATTGATTTTTGTCTAGTCTCGAAGGTTACCCTATCATTAATTAATATCCTAATTGTATGTATTCTCATGTTACCTTGTTTAACTACTCCATATTGGCTAGAGTTAGAACAATAGCCTTTTACACATCCAACATCTTCAGTAACACTATAATTCTCTTGAAAAAAATCTTATTTCCCTAAAAAAAAATTTGTATGTAATTTCAAATGCAACATATCCTTTCACCACAAACTCATATATGTACTTAATATTGGTTCTTTCCCATTAATTAATATCACGTATCCATTTTGTATCTAGATTTTTCAACCTTTGCAACTTTACTTAATTCCATTCAAATTTTTATGTTAGGTTAGTTTGAAAACAATAGTGATTGAGCCTTGATAACCATGTTGTTAAAAATCCAAGCGACTCACACCAAAATATCACATAAATATTACCATATCTATGGATGGCAATAATTTCTTGTGCATAAACTCCAAATTTCATAGAATCTTCTTTAACAAACTCCAATATTTTTTCTTCCATCCATTTTTCATTATCTCTTTGACCTAACACCATAATAACATCTTTCGGGTTGTAGAAACAGATCCATTGCTAATAGGAATCCTTGGATATCCTTAATGAGACATGCAACTATTGTATTCTACAAGTTGCTAAATGAATTGTAAGATAGGTAATGGACCATTTTGGTAATGTAATGGCTAAATGTGTTTGATCCCATATTTATTCCATTTTTTCCCTTAAATAAAGTGATTTAAATCCAAACTTCACAAAGACAATAATTTTTGCACACATGACTATGTAAAACTCATAAACCTAAAAAATTATATTCTTATTATCAGTTACAATAAAATTATGGTTAAGGATGCATTTATTTGCTAGAGAGATTGATTCCCAAAACTAAATATATAAGAATAACCAAAATAATAATTAGATTATCTTTGTACAAGTACGAGATACTTATATAGTTAATATGACTCGGTCTAAATCCCTCTAATTTCTACACTTGGTTCTTGATCCTTGACAACCATGTTGTTAGCAATTCAAGAAAATCGCACCAAAAAATCTCATAAATATCACCATAGATCTATCGGTGGTAATAATTTATTATGCATGGACTCCAATTTTCAGAGAGTATTCATTAACAAACTCACATATCTCGTCTTCCACCCATTTTTCATGATGTCTTTGACTTGAAACCATCCTAAAATCTTGCATGTCATGGAAATGGATCCATTCTTAGCAATGGTCGTTAGATACCCTAATTTGGGCATGCTACCTGGAGTTATTGAAAATTATTAATGAGAAAAACTAATATTATATTTATAAATATAATGGCATCATTCTACAGAGAAAATTTAACAGAGATATTTATTTTTTAGTTCTCTCAAGATATTTTGATTTGGGAATGAAGCAATCCATCATATGCTTGGGATATATTGACCACTCTATAGATATGCATTATTTAGATAACTTTTTTTAAATTTCTCGACAGTCAACAGTTAACAAGAATACACAATCTTATTCCTCAACAATTCTGAAATTAACGCTCGAACAACCATGTCTTCTATCCGACTGAAACAATGGGATCTCCTCACGAGGGTGGGTGCCTCAACAATGAGGAGAACCTCTAGAGAAGGCTGGTTCTTGTATGATGTATCAATTAGGATTCCTACTCTATGCTGCGGACTGCCATGGAAAAGGGAGAAGGAGAAACTTAAAGAGAAATCCTACCTAAAAGGGGTGATACACCAGAACTTGGATCCTACTCGGCTCGGAACCTTGAACACTGAGCGAACAATAGAGAAGGAAGACCTTAGACTTCAAATTAATCACTTGTGCATAAGTATTTCATGCAGAGGTTCGGTCCAATAACTAAAACCTAAGGGAAATGGTGGAGAGAGGTCTGATAAAAGACACTTTGCAGCCGCATAACATCCACTTATAGTTTCAGTAGAAGACAATAAAGAACACTTCAACATGACCTGCACAAGGACAATATAGCAACTAGGTACGAACAAAATTTGGGAAGGGAGAAAACTCTACCACTTATACAAATTGCTGAAAAATATACACTATGCCAAGCTTGAAATCTGAAAGTACACTCCTGCTTATTGATCGAAAAGGTTACACAACTCTTAATCGCAGAGTCTGGTCTCACCAAGAGAGATTGGATTCTTTAAAACAAGGCTGAAAGCCATTATATAGGAATTTACAATAGGCCAAAAATAGCCGTATATCTTTAAGAGAAAAATTCACTTTGGTTAACTTCAGCTTTACTTGGTTTTAAAATAAATTGTGTTTTTTCTCTTTGCATGAATTTTCCTTTGATGAAGCACACTCATGCTTGTCATGAACCATCCACCTCTTCTTCCCATGGAAATCTTCAAATTTGGATGTGGTGTTTGATTAATTATTCAATTTCAAAAATGGACTAGTCAACTCCCTTTTATGAACTCAGAAGTCTAGTTGAAGCCGAATTTAGACCTTCAGATGCATGCATTGACTGGAGTTGAATAGGTCATAGAGCCAGCATTTAAAAATAGATCTTACGTTTGAAAATAGCTCCGGCATTTGCATGGGAATTGTCTAATTCTGGTCGTGGCATTTCTGGTAGGACTCCATGTTCACTCCTCATCAAATTATCTATTTTTAATTCCTTTTTGCACAGTCAGCCTCCATGTATTCCGGATTTTTTTGCTATTTTTAAAATCCCAATGGCTACTTCCCAGGGCCTAAATTTGACAGCCTGCGGGACGTCACTAGAAGCTTCACCTTATTCTCCAGCAGTATGTGTGGCTTTTGTTTGTGTCAGCTTCATCTATTCTTGTGGCCTATTTTTGGTGATTCTGGTATTCTTCATCTTCTAGCACCCTTTGGCAGCCACATGTTATTTCCCTTTGCTTTGTCAGCCCTTTGCATGTAGTGGTCAGCTGAGTCATATAACTGCGGGCTTGTTGTCTTGGACGCCTCCGTGGGTGCTGCCGAATTTTCGCAGACAAATTGTCCATGGGCAATTTGTTCATAGAAATTCCTGTTGTGTATAACTTGCGAACAAAAAGTCCACAAAAATGTTCTGCTTTACTTTCCCCGGGCTTTTATCCCAGCCGCGGGCTTCGTGTTTAGCCGCAGGCTTTAAAATGAAACGCCTGCCTTAGTATTTTTTGTGTGCCATTCTGCAGCCAATGCATCCTCCTTTCAGCCTGCAGTCCATGTGGCCTGTACCCGCAGTCCAGTTGTCTTCCACGTGGCAGTCGCCGGCTAGTCCAGTCAGTATCTACGTGCAGTCCTCGTTTCACTTCGAAAGAATTGGATGATGCCCAGTTTTTTTGCAAAAGCTTGTGGGTTGTTTGGTTTTACACCCGCCTGAATTCCTTCGGACTTTTTGTCTGAAGGAATTCCTTCAGACAAAAAGTCTGAAGGAATTATCTTTGCCTTCACTTTATTCTGAGTAACCTTTGCAAATGAGTTCTTTCAATTGGTCTACCTCTTGCCCAATGTATTATTTCTTCTATGGCTAGAGACATGAATCTTCCATATGGCAAGAGACAAATTGACTCGTGGAAGATTTGTCAACATTCTGGGGACTCAGCTGGGAAGCATGCCTGCTATGCTTAAAGACCCAGGCCATGTATAGACGTTATTTGAATTCCAAAGTGGTGAACCTGATCTCTGATTGAAAAGCTGCTCTGATCATCGCTGTAATAACCTCTTCCTTCAAAATAAGAAGGAAAACACACGAAAGCAAAAAACTAACTAAAAGCAAATGTGCAAACAAGACTGAAGTAAACTACTACAGCACTTGGAGGAAAGCAAAGAATAATTAAATATGTACATGGAACTTTGCTCTTTAATAGCAATGTTTTAGATGTATCCCATTGACTGGGATTGGAAGCTCTTCACCATCCATCTTGGCAAGTTGGAAGGTGTTGTGGGATTTGCAGCTGGAGATTGTGTATGGGCCACTCCAAAGTGAATCAAACTTGGTGTGTCTTCCTGGTTTGCCCCAGTCCTCATCCCACTTAAGGACCAAATCTCCTTCATTGAAGCTTCGTGAGGAAGCTCCTTTGTCAAATGTCCTTTTTAATTGTGCCTGATGACTTTCCATGGCTAGCATGGCTTGATTCCTTGTCTCTTCTAGCTCCATAAGTTCTGCATACCTAATCTCCATAGGCTCATTTTCTAACAGTTCAAGTTGATGCATTAATTCTAAGGCGGGAAACTCAAGAGAGATCGGTAACCTTGCTTCTCTACCATAGACCAGCTTGTAGGGAGAGTTAGCTATCAACCTTTTGTAGGTAATCCTATCAGCCCATAGTGCTGACTTCAGCTTGAGGTGCCAAGATATCTGATTATCTTCAATTGTCCTTCGTATGATCCTCAATAGGTTTTTATTTGTAGACTCAACAAGGCCAATTCCTTGTGGATAGTAATTTGATGAGGTGCTGAGATAGATTCCGTGTTGGACTACCCACTGGCTGATCCTAGATCCCACAAAAGCCATTGCATTGTCAGAGATAATCATTGAAGGGACTCCAAACCTAGTGACCAAACTTTCATAGAAATCAAGGACGCTAGTTTCATTTGCCTCCTTTAATGCAACTACTTCTGTCCAACATGTGAAGTAATTTGTAGCTATTAAAATCCATTTATGCCCTGAACTGGAAGGAGGATTGATGAGACCAATAAAGTCTAATCCCCACTAAACGAATGGTTGATCCACTGTAATTGGTTGTAGGGGCAGGGCTGCCAGTTTAATATTTCCCACAAACTTAGGCCATTGTTTGCACTTCCTTACCCATGCATGGCAATCACCGAATATAGTAGGCCAAAAGTACCCACCTCTCATGATCTTAAGTGTTGTAGTTCTGGTAGAAAAGTGGCCTCCACCAAATCCATCATGGAACTCTTCCATCAACCTTTGAGTATGGCCTGGCTCTACACACCTTAGTAACATTCCGTTGATATCTTTCTTGAACAGGATACCGTCAACAAGCAAAAATGGAATTGATTGCAGTCTGAAATACCTTCTTCTTGAGGCGCTTAGGTGGAAAGGGTAATGACCTTCCTATAGATAATTTCTCAGATCATAGAACCAGCTGGAAGGTGATGCTTGTATAGCAGCAACTTCTACATCATTTGATACTAGAACAACTTCATTGGTTTCTTGCAAGTCCTGAGCTAGATGCTCACAAAGCCCTTTGCCCCTAACCAGTTTTGTGATCTTAATTTCTATATCATATTCCATCACTTTGGTTATCCAACCAGCCCTTTTCTCATTCATGTCCCTATTCAGAAGGAATTCCTTGATGCTTGGATGAGCAACCATTAGAAGTATCTTATTATTAGACAGTAAGTGCTTGAATTTCTTCAGAGATCTTATGATTGCAAGGACGTGTTTTTCAACAAAAGAGTACCTTGTCTCATACTCCTACAGGCCTTGGCTGTAGAAGGCTATTGGCTACTCCAAGTTTTCATGGTTCTGCTACATAAGAATACCTGAAATGGTGTCCACATTAGCATACGTATGCAAAATGAAGTCTTTCTTGAAAACTAGATTCAAGAGCGTGGGGGCACTTGCTATGGCTTTCTTAACATCTTCAAATCCTATTATTCCTTCCTTAGACCAGCTGAAGCTCTGATTTTTCTTTAACATGGCTATACGTGGCCTAGCTATAGTAGCAAAATATGAAATATATCTCCTTATGAAATTGATCTTTCCAAAGAAGCTTTACAAGGCCTTTTTGCTCTTAGGCAGGGAAAGTGCCAGAATAGATTGAATCCTCTCAGAATCTATGTTCAAACCATGCTTAGAAACAACATGTCCAAGAAGCTTACCTTCATGAACTGAAAATACACATTTTTTGGGATTTAGAGATATCCCAAACTGTCTACACCTTTCGAAAACGTGTTGGAGGTGCACCACATGATCTTCTGCATTCTTTGAGAATACTGTGATAGCATCTAAATAGATAAGCATGAACTTGTTAAGAAGGCCTTAGAAGGCCATATCCATGGCTCTCTGAAAGGTTGCCCTAGCATTAGACAAACCAAACGGCATCTTTCTGTATGCAAACATTCCCCACTTAGTCATGAAAGCCATCTTGAACTGGTCTTCTTCTTTGACCAAAATCTGATTACAGCTGTTGTACCCATCTAACAAAGAAAACCTCTCTGAACATGAAACAAGCTGTAAGATTTGCTCCATTGATGGCAATGGATAGTGGCCTTTAAGCAAGGCCCTGTTTAAGTCATGGAAATCAACACATAACCAAATCTCACCGTTCTTTTTCCGTACTAGAACAAGGTTCGCCACCCCAGTTGAGTGCTTGATTGGAAATATAATAGCAGACTCTATAATCTTGTGAAGCTCAGCCTTCATTAAAGACTCAAGTTTTGGATTAATTGGCCTTTGTCTTTGTTGTACTAGCTTAGTTTCGTCTTCTATCTCAATAGTGTGTTGAGCCAAGCTTGGATCAAATCCTTTGAGATCACTATATTGCCATGCGAATAAGTCAGCAAAATTTTGGCATAATTCAACAAAAGATTTTTGTTGTAGTGGAGTGCATACCTTGCCCAATTTCAATATCTTACCAGCTGCAATCTCCACATTGGCGTAGTGCTCCTTTTTTGTAGACAAAGCTGGTTTCTCTTTCCTTAGCTCATCATCTTCACTGAAAATGTTTTCAAGGGTAACCAACCCCTTGAGTAGTTTATTGGTTTTTAGCTGTACAATTTGGTCACTATACTACTTCAAGCATTTTCCCTGATTTTTTGGAGAAAACTCAGCTTCTTCCTGAAAAAATCTAACAATTTCATCATCACTCTCGAATACCTACCAATTTTCCTAGTTATCTGGGACAGAAGGCCTTATGACTATCCTTATATGTGACTGAGAAGCATCACTTTTAACATTAGCTGGAATGTCAAATTGTGCCCCAATAGTAGCCAACCTATCAGCGTGTTTATTTTTGTCTCTTGGTATGGCCTGAATATTAAAAGCCTAGAAATCTTCTAGTAAATCCCATACCCTGTGTCTATAAGATTTAAGTAACATGTTCTTACATACATTTAAGCCCCCTACCTGGCAAACCACCAGCTCACTATCCCCAAACACTTGTAGACAGCTTGCTTTCATCTTCCTAGCCCATTGCAAACCATGGACTAGTGCTTCATATTCAGCAACATTATTCGAACAACCAAATTGAAATTTAATGGATGAGAAATACCTTTGTTTCGTAGGAGAAATTAACATTATTCCAGCTCCTATCCCATGCTTATTTCTTGATCCATCGAAGTACAGCTGCCACCAACCTTCACTAGACTCGCCTTCTTTGACCATGGCTGGGATTTGCGCATTGTTCTCATGAATACAATATACACCAAGATCTTCTTCAATCAGTTTGTATGGATCATACTCATGCAAAGTAGAGGCCCACTCATCAAGAAATAAGTCTGGAACTCCATCCAAAGGTGAGTCTTTTTCTACCTCACTAGTTTGTACTACTTCATCTAAAATAATACAGTTAGAATTGACCATACTTGGCATATAAGGCTCCATGTGAAAACGTGCAATAGGCTCTGAATGAATGGTTACCTTTGTGCCATATCTGGTTCTGAATAGTAGGTATGTCCAATCCACTGATAGGTATCCCCCAATCTTTGAGGTGAAATCTCTTGAAAGGCACATGGAGAAGTAAGGGGGTAGATCTACTACTACAATGTCCTGCTGAATAGTAACATTAAGACATGCATGTAGTGTTAGTTTCAAACATTTAATAATCCCTACCATCTTTGCCGGTGAACCATCCAATTGTAGTACTCCTTTAGTATTTGGCTCATAGACAAGGCCGAGCTTATCTGCAATCTATTTAGGCATGACGGTACTGGTGGCTCCACTATCCACCATGCAATTATGAACTAAGGTGTCTCCTACTATCAAGGAAAGATTAAAAGGGGGAGTCTTTTTTACTTTTACCTCAGCCTTGTCTGCCTTTGGTATATTATTTCCTTGATGTACCTGTTCCTTAGTTGGCAGATCTGAGTTTGTTAAAATAGTACCTCCTTTGTCTACTAATTTTGGAGACAATTCAAGAGCAGAGAGTTCTTGAATGAGGCTGTCATTTTAGCCAAGAATTGACAGAGTATCCCACATGCTAATATTGATGTTAGATCTTTTCATCTAGTCTACAATGTTGAACTAGGAAGGACTTACCTTTGATTGAACCCTTTGTGTCACTTGTTGCTCACGAACAAGAGGTATTTGTTGTACTTTGCCAGCCTCTGTAGTCTAATTTTTTGACTGTGGGGGCAGCAAGCTGTACTTTTGCCCCTTGAGCAATAGTACTAGAAGCATTAGACGTACTTGCCATTGTAGGAGCTTCTTCAATAGCTCTTCTTTTATTTCCTTGGCGAGTTAGAGCTACAACCTGATCATTTGAAGTGTTAGTCCTAATATCTTGAGAAAAAGCAATGTGATCCTCTACCTGCCAATTTACATTAACAGCATCATGTTGCCCTTGGATCATTCTTCATGATGATAGGCCTGTATCTTGATATTGGCTCTAAAGAAAAGAGAACTCCTCTTGTGTCATCTATGGCATGGCACTGTTCATTTGAGTTAAATCTTGATTTTGAAAATTATTTGGATTTGAAGGCTGCCAACCTGAATCTTGGACTAAATTGTTCTGAGATGAAGTTGGAACAATGGCCTTTGAAGTGGAAGGAGCACTTGGATCAATAGCGGCATATGGCTTTGCTGGAGTTATAGCCCCTTCCGTTTGATAGGGTAGTCAGTTCTCTCTGAAACCCTGATAAGAAGATCTTTGATCCTTGAAAGGTTGATAGCTATTCTGATTCTGTTGTTGATAAGGCCTATTTGACTGGAATTGCTGCCTCTTAAGCTGTACTATTTCATTTTTGAAAGATTGTAACAGAGTTTTTAGCTCTTCTATCTCACTAGACTGACTAGTAGAGGCTGAATTGGATGTTGAGGTGCTGGTATTAGAGCTAAGGATGGAACTTGAGGAACATGAAGTGCTGATGCTGAATTTATCTCTAAAAATATGGGCATTGGCAGTCTTAGAGCAAGCTTCCCTGCCTGAATCAGACTATTCTCTGCTCTTATTGCCACGTCATAGGCATTTGGCAAGGTAGTGCCGCCCATTGACTGTATCATCACACTGATATCAAAATTCAGAGCTTTCAAAAAATATAAAAAAGTATACTCTGGTGATGGTCTAATTAAGACCAATATCCTGTGCCATGTCTTTTGGAATCTGAGATTGAAATCAGACATGAACTCATGAAGGGCTCTCTGTATGGCTGTTAATTGCTCAACCAAAGATAGGTAGTCAGATTTATCCTCAAATTGTTTGACCAAAGCGGTGCCTAATTCATCCCAAGTAGAGATAGATCTAAGTGGGAGGGTCCTATACCATTGTAATGCTTTTCTTTTGAAAGAAGCAGCTAATAATTTGATGGTGACATTATCTTCAGTTACGTTATGAACTGAACAAAGATTAGTAATATCCTGTACATGCTCAATAGGGGTTGTTTGATCTTCCCCTGAGAAGTATGGGATACTTTTAAGGGTAGATATAGGGATATCATTTAGCTGTGCTAAATTTAATGGGCTTCCTCTGTTAAATGGAGCAAATACTTGATTCCTATTCGCCATCTGTATGATGGGAATTTTAGTGTTGAGCACAATAGGGTGAGGGGGAGCTAAATACTCTCTCCTTAGAGGATATGGCCTTGTCCTTCCAGATCTTGCTCCTTTAAAAGTCAAAAATTCAAAAGGGATACCATTACTTGTTGATCTTGTAGTAACTTTTGGCATGAACTGATTGTCTGAATGATGTTATGAACTCTTCCACCTTTCTGCAAATAAATATCTTCCTTTGCTGTGAAGATTTTTAGTGACTCTTTTTTTTGTGGTCCCACCGGGCGTGCCAAAAAATGTTGTCAACCTGGAGCTATGCCTTGATTCGAAGATGTGCACGAAAATGGCTAGTCCTCTATCCAGCTAAAACAATGGGATCTCCTCACGAGAGTGGGTGCCTCAATAGTGAGGAGAACCTCCAAAGAAGGCTGGTTCCTGTATGATGTATCAATTAGGATTCCTACTCTACGCTACAGACTGCCATGGAAAAGGGAGAAGGAGAAACTTAA
Organism: Torreya grandis; assembly: GCA_037957365.1. Classification (NCBI taxonomy): domain Eukaryota; kingdom Viridiplantae; phylum Streptophyta; class Pinopsida; order Cupressales; family Taxaceae; genus Torreya; species Torreya grandis. The sequence continues at coordinate 363,391 of JARHVA010003369.1, forward strand.
AGGGAAATCCTACCTAAAAGGGGTGATACACCAGAACTTGGATCCTACTCAGCTCGGAACCTTGAACACTGAGCGAACAACAGAGAAGGAAGACCTTAGACTTCAAATTAATCACTTGTGCATAAGTATTTCATGCAGAGGTTCGGTCCAATAACTAAAACCTGAGGGAAATGGTGGAGAGAGGTCTGATAAAAGACACTTAGCAGCCGCCTAACATCCACTTACAGTTTCAGCAAAAGACAATAAAGAACACTTCAACATGACCTGCACAAGGACAATATAGCAACTAGGTACGAACAAAATTTGGGAAGGGAGAAAACTCTACCACTTATGCAAATTGCTGAAAAATATACACTATGCCAAGCTTGAAATCTGAAAGTACACTCCTGCTTATTGATCGAAAAAGGTTACACAACTCTTAATCGCAGAGTCTGGTCTCACCAAGAGAGATTGGATTCTTTAAAACAAGGCTGAAAGCCATTATATAGGAATTTACAATAGGCCAAAGATAGCCGTATATCTTTAAGAGAAAAATTCACTTTGGTTAACTTCAACTTTACTGGGTTTTACAATAAATTGTGTTTTTTCTCTTTGCATGAATTTTCCTTTGATGAAGCGCACTCATGCTTGTCATGAACCATCCACCTCTTCTTCGCATGGAAATATTCAAATTTGGATGTGGTGTTTGATTAATTATTCAATTTCAAAAATGGACTAGTCAACTCCCTGTTATGAACTCGGAAGTCCAGTTGAAGCCGAATTTAGACCTTTGGATGCATGCATTGACTGGAGTTGAACAGGTCATAGAGCCAGCATTTAAAAATAGATCTTACATTTGAAAATAGCTCCGGTGTTTGCATGGGAATTATCTAATTCTGGTTGTGGCATTTCTGGCAGGACTCCATGTTCACTCCTCATCGAATTATCTATTTTTAATTCCTTTTTTGCACAGTCAGCCTCCATGTATTCTAGATTTTTTTTCTATTTTTAAAATCCCAACGGCTACTTCCCACGTCCTAAATTTGACGGCCTGTGGGACGTCACTAGAAGCTTCACCTTTTTCTCCAGCAGTCTGCGTGGCTTTTGTTTGTGTCAGCTTCATATATTCTTACGGCCTATTTTTGGTGATTCTGGTATTCTTCGTCTTCTAGCGCCCTTTGGCAGCCACATGTTATTTCCCTTTGCTTTGTTGGCCATTTGCATGTAGTGGTCAGCTGAGTCATATAACTGTGGGCTTGTTGTCTTGGACGCCTCCATGGGCGCTACCGAATTTTTGCGGACAAATTGTCTGCGGGAAATTCCCACAGGCAATTTGTTCGCAGAAATTCCTGTTGTGTATAACCCACGAACAAAATGTCCGTGGAAATGTTCCGCTTTACTTTCCCCGAGCTTTTATCCCGGCCGCAAGCTTTGTGTTTAGCCATAGGATTTAAAATGAAACACCTGCCTTAGTATTTTTTGTGCACCATTCTGTAGCCAATGCGTCCTCCTTTCAGCCTACAGTCGATGTGGCCTGTACCTGTAGTCCAGCTGTCTTCCACGTGGCAGTCGCCAGCTAGTCCAGTTAGCATCTACGTGTAGTCCTCGTTTCACTTTAAAAGAATTGGATGGCGCCCAGTTTTTTTGCAAAAGCTTGTGGGTTGTTTGGTTTTACACACGCCCGAATTCCTTCAGAGTTTTTATCTAAAGATTATCTTTGCCTTCGCTTTATTCCGAATAACCTTTGCAAATGAGTTCTTTCAATTGGTCTACCTCTTGCCCAATGTATTATTTCTTCTATGGCTAGAGACATGAATCTTTCATATGGCAAGAGACAAATTGACTCGTGGAAGATTTGTCAACAATGACCTTGATGTCAAAAAATTTAGATTGAATTCTATAAGCAACAAGGAAAAACATCAATGTGATGCTTAAATGAATGTCAAATTTAAGATTGAAATTACCTTGTGATAGTCAAGTGGATGTCAAATGTAACTTCAAACATAATTACGAACAACTCATTACATTACACTTCCCTTGTCACCATTTAGAATTCTCTTTGACATAGTGATCCAAAATTCAATTTAGGAACATGTTGGCATAGAAATAAATATCAACTAGTTAAAACAAAATAAAAATGAAGGAACCAAAACAAGAGTGCACCATAAATGTCTAGGCCGACACAAAACCTTAGGAAATTACATTCCAAATTTTTGGGAACCAAATTCTTAGTGGGTTCATTTCTAAGAAGATCACTACACGACAAAGAAATATAGAGAGGAGAGAAAGGGAAGAGAATATAAGAGGGTCAAAATGTGCATAATTTTGGGGTTTAAATAATGGTTACTATTTCACACATCTCACATCTATGTGAACTATATCATGACCAATTTGCACTTGTAGGTTGATGGTAATTTTTTTTGAAACTATTTTATTTTGTCGGTAATGGTTCATAAAAAATAATGAAGGAAAGGCTTTAGAGTAATGGTTATGTCTCGCATTCCTAAGGGCTTTTCACCATATTTTCACATAGACACCATTTTATTTGGGTCTATAGACCGTTTATTTAACATTGATCAGCATTTAATTTCCTCTATCTTGTAAATATAATTTTTCCTTTATTTAGTGATCACCCCACATGAGCTTCCATTGTGAGATAATCTCACTCTATTATTAGAAGCAATGGAATCAAAGAAAGTTCAAAAGTCTATGGCATCAAAGAAAGCTTAAAAGTGTCCCTCTCTTTGGTATGCAATCATCATCAATTGCCTAGTAGACTAAACCTACACTGAACGTGCCAATTCATAACAAATGAGACATCTTCATGTTATCACCACCAAGTATGTTATCTTAAAAATGGTCCTTTATTGCAAGGCCTTTGATGGCATTCTACTCTGGTGTTCTAACTAAAAGGAGTTAGAAAAGATCCTCTTTCATTATCACAGTGGCATGTGTAGTGGACACTTAGGTGGCCATGTAATAGCTCAAAAATTCCATAAGATGGGATATTTATGGCCCACTCTAGACTATGATGCTATCAAATGTGTATGCAAATGTGAGAAGTGCCATCATATTTCTCATGAGATACATATTCCCATTTAATAATTTTTTAGGGTAAGTTCTCTCTATGTGAGGCCAATAAAGTCAGTAATTTATAAATTTAACAAGCATTTCATATTCCCCTTTACTCGTAAAGATTAGGTCATCTTCCTTTTTCCTACAAAATTTTGATCTATGGTTCATCTCATAATTATCCTATTTTTCCACCTTTCACCTTGTGCTAAAAATTAAAAGTCATATATTGTGTGAACAAAGAAATTAGGTAATCTCCTACAAGATAAAAGTTAGCATAATTATAGTTAGATGTGTAAATCTGTCACATTAAATCGTCTGCATACATTCTATTTCCACATATACATAAGCATTTTTCCATAGCAATGTATACAAAATAAAGAGATACACATACACACATCATCATCATCATCATCATCATCATCATAACATATATATATATATATATATATATATATATATATATATATACACACACACACATATATATACATATATATGTGTGTGTATATATATATGTATGTATGTATGTATGTATGTATGTATGTATGTATGTATGTGTATGTATGTATATATATGTATATATATGTGTGTGTATATATATATATATATATATATATGTATATGTGTATATATATGTGTATATATATATATATATATGTATATATATGTATATATCTCTATATATATATATACAGACACACACACACATATATATATATACATATATATATATATATATATACATATACACACACACACACACACACACACATATATATATATACATACATACATACATACATATATATATACATATATACATATATATATATATATATATATATATATATATATATATATATATATATATATATACATATACATATACATATACATATACATATATATATATATACACATATACACATATATATATACATATACATATATACATATATATATACATATATATATATATATATACATATATATATATATACATATATATATATATATATATATACATATATATACATATATATATATATATACATATACCTCTAAAGTGTATGAGCTAAGAAGCTGATATTGAATAAAGAATCACATCCCATGATGATCAATGGAGATACCCCAAAACATCTATATATATCATGTAAATTGTCATGTTTAAACAATAAAATTGTCTGATATAGATAACTATATAGAGGGTCAATATGACTCAAGTCATCTAAAAAATAAATAACATATATAATGGTATATAAAAAAAACATCTATAACAAGTCTTAAAATCCTATCCTCCTCCTCTTAGAAGGAGTTGTGATAGAAGAAAATCTGAAACTCTATCTATGATGACATCTCCTACTCATGCCTCCATTTGATCTACTTCACTATCTATAGGTCAGTGTCTTGTAGGATGACTCCTTCCTAAACCTCACCTTAACACTCTCCCTATTTCATGACTAGAGGCTCTGTCACCTCCTCCTCCCACCATGGTGTCCATTAGGACCTCCACTCTCCTCACCTAACCAATGGAGTGTTGTTTTATGTCTTCAATGTCATCATCATCACTGGGGCATAGTACACTAGGTACTACCTATAGTACAACATCATCAATGATCATAAGAAAAGATTAATCAACGAATTGTCTATTAAGAAGTTATTTGAGTTATCTTGAGGGTAGGGATATACCATGTACTAGGGCTTATGATTGAGCATTATCCAGGAGATATCCAAATCTTTATATTACAAGAAAATTTAAGGTTGGGGCTGAGGGACAACCTTATATGATTGATATGAATAGGCCTAAAGGCTCATAATTGACTCCATTAATGGTGATATATGCCAAAGTATCATAAAAAAACATGCACATAGACTGAATTAGAGTGGGACCAAAACCCAAAGATTATAGCATGAAAAGGATAAATGGCTAATCAATATGGTCATAGGCTTTATCAAATTCTATTTTGATGAATAATTCCTTTTACACAAATGCCAAGCATTTTTCTAAATTTCTCAAACTTGTTTCTGTCAAGGGGTTTTATGAAAATATTAACTATTTGATTGATAATTGGAAAATATACTAGATCAAGTGCTTTCTTCACCACCATCATTCATAGATATTGATATTTGGCATCCATATGTTTTGTTTTAGAATGAAAGACTAGATTTTTAGATATCTTCATTACACTTTGATTATCAATGTACAACTATTTAGGAACAATCTGAGAAATCTAAAAATATTCAAGAATGCATCATAAATAGATAATTTATCTAGAAGCATCCCATGTTGCGATGTATTTTGATATTGATGATGGATTTTCCATTGTATCCTACTTCTTAAAATACCAATCAATGGTAGTTGAACCCATATGCATAGTGTATCCTATTGTAGACACTCTGTCATCCACACATCCACCAAAATCTACTTCAGAATACCCAACAAGTTTAAATTTCTTGTTGCATTGGTACTCAAGGCCATATTCTTTCATTCCTTGAAGGTAATGCAATACTCTTTTTCTTTCATGCCAATGACTTTCTCTAGACTCGTGTATAAACCTAGACAAAATTCCAATGAAAAATGATATATTATGCATGGTAGTCATCAAGTATATCAAACCTCCTACTAATTATTTGTATTTGGTACAATAAAAAAAGGCATTACCATTATCCTTAGATAATTTCAAGTTAATTTCCATGGGAGTGAGGTAAGGTTTGAAATCATTCATGCCAAACCTATTTAATAACTCAAAAATATACTTACATTGTGAAGTGAAAATACTTTACTTTTTCTAAGTTACTTTTATGCCTAGATAATAGTGAATAAGTCCAAGATCTATCATCTAAAGCCAATCTTTTAATTCTTTATTCACAAACTTGTTATGATTTTCAGAATTACCTATGATAAACAAGTCATCCACATTGAGAACAAGAATCAACAATTTCTTACCCCACACTCAAATATAGATAGTATCATTATATTCACTACATTGAAATCTAATTGTATTTAAGTAAGAATCCATATTTTCATACCAAACCATGGGTGCTTGTTTGAGCCAATATAGATCTTTGATCAATTTACACACCTTGTGCTCTGCACCAACTTTTTAAAACCTTGGTGTTGTTTCATACATACTTATTCCTTTAAATCATCATTCAAAAAGGCACTTTTAACATCCACCTAGTTTACTTTCCAAATATTTTGTGTTGTTAAGGAAATTACCATACGAATAGTGTGCGATTTGGTAGTTGGTGAAAATACTTTACAATTCAATCTAACCAAATATTTCACTAAATGGGTAGAATTAATTCCCCTAATGATTATAACTAGATGCATTTTTTAAAAAGTACTTCTAAATAAAATACTTTAGCAATTTGGAGTCTCATAGGTCATCATTATCAATAATGGGTCCCATTTCAAGAATCTCAAAGTTCATGAGTTATACAAGAATTTTAGTATATTGCACCACTTGGCCTCCTTATATTATCCATAGGTAATGGCCAAAAACAATCTACCAATAAAACCTTAAATTCAATCCTATTCAAAACCATTGTAGACTCTAAATGACATTTTCATTTATAGCTCTATCCAACACTATGGGCTTCTAGAAAAAATGTTAAAACACCCACGGGAACAAAATTCTATTCGCTAGTATTTAGGTCTGAGGTCATTCTTCCCTTAGCTGTAGAAATACCTAGCCTTTGAATATCCCTTCAAGGCCTCATTGATGAATAAGAATATAGATAGGGGCATCTATATGAATTGTAACTCATGTATGAACATCAAATTAATTTATGCAAATAATCACATATTATATGTTAATCGCATATATAAGTAATACAACAAAAACATTCGTGAGCACACAATCTTGTTGAACACCTTGTCCTTAAGATAGATAATTGAATTGAAAAAGATAAAGCAGATGGTCAAAAATTTAGAGCCAACTAGTTGGGGCCCTACTTAGTAATAGAGGATTTCAATAATGGAACCTATCAATTATGTACTTTAAAGGGAAAAAAGTTAACTGGGTCTATAAACTCTATACACCTTAAGCACTTCTATATCTAATCATATATATCACTCTCTTCTCATTTTCATAGGTTAAAAATTCACCTATATATCATATGTGTTCTTTTATTATTGTTTAGTTGGTTCATTCATATAAAATAGAAAATTTTAGAATGTGGCATGCCATGTCCCTCCATTCTTATATTATCCTATCACCACATACAAATTATTCTTGAAATTATCTTGTCACATTGGTATTTATCTGAGTTGTTAGGAGAAAATTACACCTCTTTCATTACATCTTCTTGCATAACTTAGAAAAGTGCTAGCCTACATTGGAGTCTAGAAACTTGTCTATGATAGAATCTCCCCTTTATAATAAATTTGGAAATTAAAACACTAGCATGCCTATAATACAATAAATATACCCTCCCATCTTGCTCCTAGGAGGTGAACTGTTGCTTATTATTAGATGCATGGGGCCCAGGTTTAGGAGTGAAGGCCTTAAAAATAGAAAAATAGATGCTCATATGAAAATATAAAAGTCAAAATTATATGTCTCTCATCCTTTGTTAAGCCTTGGTGTTGAGCCCTCACATATTACTAGTTGTGTGGGGTTGGCATTGGGGAGAGATGCCCTTACTCACCTATATATAGCTTTCGGTAATGAGCACATGTGTCTTCTTGGTCACATGATACTAGGTGTAGGGGGTTACAAAGAGAAATAAAATGTAAATGTAAAAGCAATGTCAAATTTGAGTGAGTGTCTAAAAAAAAGTTCTTCAAAAGGAGTTGTCTATATGCTTCCATTTAAAGAAGGTAACCTTTTCCCATTTACCGACTATGTCAGGGTAATTTCTCTCTATCTCAGCCAATAAAGTCAATATTTTATAAATTTAATAATAATTTCATATTCCCCTTTACTCATAAGGATTAGGTCATAATCCTTTTTCCTACAAAACTTTTATCTATGGTTCATCTCACAACTATCCTTTATTCCCCCCTTTCATCCTGTGTTGAAAATTAAAAGTCATCTATTGTGTGGACAAAGCAATTATGTAATCCCCTACAAGATAAAAGTTATTACAATTATAGTTACATGTGTACATCTATCACATTAAATCATCATCATACATTCTATTTCCACATATACATAATCATTTTTCCTTAGCAATGTATAAATAATAAAGACACACACACACACACACACACACACATGTATATATGTATATGTATGTATATGTATATGTATATGTATATGTATATACATATGTATGTATATACATATGTATGTATATACATATATATATATATATACATATATATATACATATATATATACATACACACACACACACACACACACACACACACACACACACACACACACACACACACACACACACACACATATATACATACATATACACACACACACACACACACAGATATATGTGTGTGTGTGTGTGTGTGTGTGTGTGTGTGTGTGTGTGTGTGTGTGTGTGTGTGTGTGTGTGTGTGTGTGTGTGTGTGTGTGTGTGTTGGGGATCAATCAACAAAATTGATTACTATATGAAAGCAACTATATGCAAAAATAAGCCAGATAGATAAGTAACTAGAATTAGAAATAACAAAGAATAAGAGATACAAGAAACCACCCTAAAAAATTGTATTCAACTCTTTACAGAAGGAATTACAATTGAAGAAACTTCTTTTCTTCCACACCTCTCCTAGATGTACAGATCTCTTCTTAGATCTCTTTCCCTCAAGAGTTCTCTCTCTCAATTACAATCACAATTCAATCCTTGAATTGTCTATCTTACAATATCTTGTACTGTTCAATTAAGCTATGAAGATCTATCTCTGTTATATAACTTTAGAGATTCATGAGCATACAATAACAGCCATTAGATGCACCTCCTAATCAAGGGCTCTAATCAGTTCTACTCAAATTAGAAACTCGGGCTTACAACCAACAGTTCATCCTTAACATGCAAACATTCTGTTCTCACATGAAAGTAGCTCTCGAACACACACAGGTGACCGACGTCGGTCCCTACCAGTCTGCCTGTGACCGACATCGGTTGACCTGCTACCGACATCGGTAGCTTCTGGTCTGCGCCAGACCGTCGACGGTGACTGTCAGATTCTTGCAACTTTTGCACTTGCCCATGGGGTGAAGCTTTTAGCTCCATACCTTAACAATCTCCCACTTGGAGATAAATAGCTGCACCAGTACCTGTACAGCAACATCTTCTAGCTCCTCCATCTTCAACTCAATCATGAAGACCAACGAAAGTTTAATGAAGATTCAACTTCTCCTTTGTAATCGGCTTGGTTAACATATCAACAGGGTTCTTATCTGTATAGATCTTCTCTAGCTTCAACTCACCATCCTCCAATACCTGTCTAATGAAGTGGTACCTAAGCTGTATATGCTTTGTTCTTGAATGAAAGGCTGAATTCTTAGCCAAATGAATTGCACTCTGACTATCACTGTATAGTCTACAACTCTCTTGCTCCTTTCCAAGCTCTTCCATGAACCATTTCATCCATATCATCTCTTTGCTAGCCTATGTGACTACAATATATTATGCTTCTATAGTTGACAAGGAAACAACCTTCTACAACTTTGATATCCAGCTAACCGTCGTTCCACCTACAGTGAAAACATATCGTGTGGTGCTCCTCCTGCCATCCAAATCACCTGCCATATCTAAATCTACATAACCATGTAGAGAAGTATTTGAACCTCCATAGCACAAATGCCTACTGCTGGTTCCTTTCAGATATCTAAGGATCCACTGAACTGCTTTCCAGTGTTCCTTTCCTAGATTGGCCATATACTTACTTACAACTCCCACTGCTTGGCAATATCAGGGCTAGTACAAACCATTACATACATTAAACTTCCTACTGTGGAAGCATATGGAACTTTTCTCATGTACTCTACCTCATCATGTGAATTAGGACACTGTTCTTTACTCAAATTGAAGTGTCTAGCCATAGGTGTGCTTACCGGTTTTGCATCCTGCATATTGAACTGTTTCAACACCTTGTTCACATAATCCTCTTGAGACAAAATCAACTTGTGATTTTTCCTGTCTCTCTTAATGTTCATGCCAAGGATTTTCTTTGTTGCTCCCAAATCCTTCATGGCAAACATGTGAGCTAATTTCACCTTAAGGTCAAAGATATCCTACATGTGTGATCCTGCAACCAGCATATCATCTACATACAACAATAGAATAATATATCTACCATTATCCAATCTCTTAAAATACACACAATGGTCAGATTGACATCTACTATAGCCATGCTCAGTCATAAACCTGTCAAATCTCAGATACCATTGTCTCGAAGCTTGCTTGAGGCCATACGAGATTTTCTTCAATCTGCACACTAGCTTCTCCTTACCTTTAACCTCATATCCTTCTGGTTGATCTATATATATTTCTTCATCCAAATCTCCATGAAGAAATGTTGTCTTAACATCAAGCTGCTCAAGATGCAAATCCTCAATAGCAACTAAAGACAGTACAGTCCGTATAGAAGTCATTTTAACAATAGGAGAAAAAATCTCACCAAAGTCAATACCTAGTTTTTATGCAAATCCTTTCACTACTAACCTGGCCTTATATCTCATCTGTCTATTTTCACCTTCCTTCAACCTGTAGATCCATCTGTTCTTCAGTGTCTTCTTTCCTGCTGGCAACTCAACCAAATCCCATGTTTGGTTCTCTCTCAAGGAATCAATTTCCTCATTCATGCCTAGCTCCCACTGATTCTTGGATTCCACCTGTATTACTTCATCAAAACTCTCTGGTTCTCCACCATCAGTAAGCAATAAATATAATAATGAAGGGGAATATCAAATTGGAGGTTTAATTACTCTTTCTGACCTCATGTTGGGTGTTTGAGACTCGTCCACAACATGATGTCCGCCCAAATTCTCTGACAGTGACCGACCTTGGTCACTTCTAGGCCTGTAACTAACTGTCGTCAGTTCTGCCTGACCGATGTCGGATCCTGCCTGGCTGACATCGATTCCTGTACGGCTATCATTGGTCCCTGTACAGTCGATGTTAGTTCCTACCTGACCGACGTCAGTCTCTGTGTTTTCCTTTCTATGATTTTTCTTTCCTGTGAGCTCGTTTTGGACCTTCACCTCGTCCAATTCTCTATTGCTCTGCTCAGGTTGATCCAGCTTCTTGAGCTGATCACTGTACATCACTTTTTCATTGAAAACAACATCATGGCTCCTAATTATCTTGTTAGTTCCAAGATTCCAAAACCTAAATCCGAACTCATCAGAGCCATAGCCAATAAATGTGCATCTCATAGACTTAGCATCCAGCTTCTTCCTATTTTCCTTATCAATGTACACAAAGGCTTCACAACCAAAAACTTTGAGAAATGATAGATCTACCTTTTTACCTGTCCATGCCTCTTCCAGAATTCCACCGGCTAATGTTGTAGAGGGTCCTCTGTTAATCAGGTAAACTGCAATATCCACAGCTTCTACCCAAAACTCTAAGGGCATTCTAGCATGAAATCTCAACACCTTGCATGCTCCATGATTATTCTATTCATCCTTTTAGCAACTCCATTTTGCTAAGGTGTTCTTGGAATAGTCCTTTGCCTGTGGATCCGATGCATATAACAATACCAGTTGAACTTGTGCTTGCAGAACTCACCACCATTATCAGATCTCAGGCACTTCAATCTCTTGCCTGTTTCATTCTCAACCATAGCTTTCCAAATCTTAAACGTGTCAAAAACATCAAATTTCTTCTTAATACAATAGATCCATACCTTTCTTGTAGCATCATCTGTGAAGGAAACATAGTACTGTGATCCTCCAATAGAGGCAACTTGGGCTGGTCCCCACACGTCTGTGTGAACAAGCTACAATTCGTGCTTCTTCTTTGTTGACCCAGTCTTGAGAAAAATCACTCTCTTCTATTTTCCAAAAATACAGTCTTCACAAAAATCTAGATCTATGCTTTTCAAATCTGAAAACATACCTTTTGACTTAAGAATTGTCATTCCCTTCTCACTCATGTGGCCAAGCCTTTGATGCCACAACTTTGCATCTACATCTGAAGTAGATAATACAGAAGGAGAGTTGTTAGTAATACAATTACATAAATAGAGAGTACCTACTCTCTTACCTCTAGCTAATACAAGTGCACCCTTGAAAACCTTCCAAGATTCAGCTATGAGAGTTACTGTACAACCCTCATCCCCTAACTTTCCTGCAAAAATCAAATTTCTCTTCAAGCTGGGAACATGCATGACATCTCTCAACACCCATGTGTTGCCATTTTGCATTTTTAGCTGCACTTTACCTTTGCCAATAATTTTACAATGCTCATCATCCCCTAAGTAAACTATTCCAAAATCTCTATGGACATAGTCACTGAAATATTCTCTATTGGGGGTTGCATGGAAAGATGCACCAAAATCTAAAACCCAAGATTCTATATTATTTTACAAAGAGAATATAAGAGCATCTTGTGCAAAAACACCTGCCACCTTTGCTTCTTCTTTATCATCATGATCTCTGTCCTCTTTAGGCTTTGACCAGCAATCTTTGCTTATGTGCCCTATCTTTCCACAATTTCAGCATTGTGGCTTCCTGCCATTTCTAGATTTGGATCTTCCTCTCATCTTTGACTTAGACCTTGATATCCCTTTCTTTCCCTTCTCTTTCTACCTTCCCCTGCTCTCAAAACTCAAAGCGTTCCCTGATGTCTCCTCTGTGCTTTTCCTGTGAATTTTTTCATTCAAGATTACACTAACAACATCATCTACTTTTAAAATATTTAAAGCAGATGCAGTATTACTAACTGCCATTACCAAGCTATGCCAACTTTATGGTAAAGAGCATAAGATTAATAGAGCTTTAATTTCATCATCAAACACTATTTTGACTGAATTTAATTGATTCACAATTCCATGGAAATCATTTAGATGATTAGATACAGATCCACCTTCCTGCATCTGCAAATTAAATAACTACTTCATAAGATATACCTTATTTGAAGCTGAGGGTTTTTCATATAAATTTGCTAAAGTAGTCATTAACTCTACCGTAGACTTTGCCTGTGATAAATTAGATATCACAGTAGATGCTAGACTCAATCTTATAGATCCAAGAGCCTTTCTATCAAGAACTTCCCATTCTTCATCATCCATGTTTTTGGGCTGCTTTGCAGTCCCTCCTAATGGTAAGTATAAATCTTTTTGATATAGATAATCTTCTATCTGCATTCTCCATAATTGATAGTTCTTGCCATTAAACTTCTCCATTTTGAGTTTACTTTCTTCTGCCATTGCTTCTCCCACTCAAACAAAAATCTCTGTGAGCAACCTGTAATCAATACACACTAACCATATCTGAACCACCTATTAGTGAACCTAAGCTCTGATACCACTTGTTGGGGATCAATCAACAAAATTGATTACTATATGAAAGCAACCATATGCGTAAATAAGCCAGATAGATAAGTAACTAGAATTAGAAATAACAAAGAACAAGAGATACAAGAAACCACCCTGAAAACTTGTACTCAACTCTTTACAGAAGGAATTACAATTGAAGAAACTTCTTTTCTTCTACACCTCTCCTAGATGTACAAATCTCTTCTTAGATCTCTTGCCCTCAAGAGTTCTCTTTCTCAATTACAATCACAATTCAATCCTTGAATTGTCTATCTTACAATATCTTATACTGTTCAATTAAGCTATGAAGATCTATCTCTATTATATAACTTTAGAGATTCATAGCATACAATAACATCCATTAGATGCACCTCCTAATCAAGGGCTCTAATCAGTTCTACTCAAATTAGAAACTCGGGCTTACAACCAATAGTTCATCCTTAACATGCAAACATTCTGTTTTCACATGAAATAGCTCTCGAACACACACAGGTGACCGACATTGGTCCCTGCTAGTCCGCCTGTGACCGACGTCAGCCGACCTGCTACCGATGCCGGCAGCTTCTGGTCTGCGCCAGATCATCGATGGTGACTGACAGATTCTTGCAACTTCTGCACTTGCCCATGGGGTGAAGCTTTTAGCTCCATACCTTAACAATACATACATATATATGCATATATATGTATGTGTATATATATATATATGTATGTATGTTTATATATATATATGTATATATATATATACATATACACATATATATACATATATATGCATATATATATACATATATATACATATATATATATATATACATATATATATACATATATATATGTATATATATATACATATATATATATAATATACATATATATATGTATATTATGTATATATATATACATATATATATATACATACATAAATATATTAAATATATTATATATATATATATATATATATATATATATATATATATAATTCTCTAAAGTGTATGAATTGAGAAGCTATTATGGAATAAAAAGCCACATCACATGATGATCAATGGAGATACGCTAAAACATCTATATATATCATATAAATTATCATGTTTAAACAATAAATTATCTGATATAAGTACCTCTATAGAGGACCAATATGCCTCAAGGAATCTCAAAAATAAATAACATATATAATGGTATACAAAAAACATGTAGAACAAGTCTCAAAATCCTCTCCTCCTCCTCTAGCAAGGAGTTGAGGTAGATGAAAGTTTGAGACACTGGCTCTGATAAAATATCCTAATCTTGCCTCCATTTGATCTATCTCAAAAAATTTAGGTCAGTGTTTTGGAGGATGGATCCTTCTTAAAACTCCCTCTGATGCCCTCTTCCTTGTTTCATGACTGGAGGTTCTGTCACCTCATCTTCCCACCATGGTGTCTATTAGGACCTGTGCTCTCCTCACCCTACCCAATAGAGTGTTGTGTTATGTCCTCAATGTCATCATCATCACTAAGGCATAGTACACAAGGGTGAAAACATTTATATGACACATGATGCTTGAAGGAAGTGCAATATCTACTAACATTTGCTCCCACATCCAACCAATGCTCAATTGAAATAGATTTATTAATGTATCCCTAATCATCCTCCTCTATGTGCCCACAGTATCTACAATCATAAATTACACATGATACATTAGATCTAGATGAAATGAGAAAATTTAACATATAAAATCACTTTAGATCTTATTTAGCATTTTCTAACCAAGGAAAGTGGCTTGGTGGTCTAATACAAGAGTTTTTTCTCAACACGACTGACTACATATTACCAAAGCTGAGAGGTAGAAGCCTGAAAGGTAAAGAGGATCCCAATAAATTTAAATATCTCATTGTGATGAACCTAATACCAATTAGATTGTTCCATATAGGTATGTTGTCAAAGATGGGATTACCTATAGCACTACATTTTATGCCATTGAATGGTAAAGCTGGAGGTGAGATAAAAACCCTCCAGGTAATATATTGCATTGACCACAACATCCTTGTACTCAATGATTATAAAAAAATATTCATCAATAAATTGGCCTTTAATAAGTTGTTTGGGTTATACTAAGGGTAGGGATATACTGCACACTAGGACTTATGATTCAGCATTAGCCAAGAGATATCTGAATCCTTTTATTACAAGAACATATAAGGTTGGGGTAAAGGGACAACCTTTTATGATGGATCTAAATAGGTTGAAAGGCTCATAATTGACTCCATTAATGGAGAGATATGTCTAAGAATCATAAAAAATCATGTACATAGACTTAATGAGAGTAACACCAAAACCCAAAGATTGTAGCATGGAAAGCCTAAATGGCTAGTCAATGTGGTCAAAGGCTTTATCAAAGTCTATTTTGATGAATAATGCCTTTTGGTGAAACTGATGAGCCCATTCGATGAATTTTCACAATGCTATGACATTATCTAAAATATATTGGCCTTGAATAAATCCTATCTATTGAGGTTGAATGATTGATGGCAGCATATTCTTAAGGTGAAGATCAAAAGCCTTGGCAATGATGAAACCTAAACAATTTAATTAACCAATAAAAGTTCCTGAAGGTAAATTTTATATCCATTGAGGTAGGTCCACAAGCATTTTATTAATCAAGATAAAATAAGTACATGAAAATGGTGCCAATATGTCATTAACCATTTTTTCACATAAGACTATGTATATATAATATTTTACCTCTGACCAATAAAACCAACTAACCTATTAACCACTTTTCAAAGGAATGCAACTCAAAAAGTATTTGTAATTATTTAATTCAAAAACATAAATCAAAGTAACTAAAGATTATTAAATGGGGTGTCTTTATAAAAGATGCATGCTCCTTTACATTATTATTTTCCTAACATTATTTATTATTAGCCTAACAACCTAACCTAATGTTATAACTTTGGAACAAGTCCTAAAAGACCCCCTCCATGATCCAAAGTCAATTCTTTGGACACATGCCAAGTATTTTTATAAATTTCTCAAATTTGATTCTATCAAGGTGTTTTGTGAAAATATCAGTTGTTTGATCAATAGTTGGGAAATATATTGGACCAAGTGCTTTCTTCACCACCAACATTTTTATATAGTGATATTTGCCATCAATATGTTTTTGTTTTGCATGAAAGACTATATTTTTAGACATGTTGATTTCACTTTGATTATCAATGTAAAACTATATAAGAGCAATCTAAGAAATCTGAAGATCTTCAAGAATGCATTGTAAATAGGCAATTTCTCTGGAAGCATCCCATGTTGTGATGTAATTTGATTTTGATGATGTATTTTCCATTGTATCCTACTTCTTACAACACCAAGTAATGGTAGTTTAACCCATATGCATAGTGTATCCTATTGTGGACACTATATCATCCACACATCCATCAAAATTTGCATTGGAATACCCAATAAGTTTGAATTTATTGTTGCATTGGTACTCAAGGCCATATGATTTCATTCCTTGAAGGTAATGAAGTACTCTTTTTGTTTCATGCCAATAATTTCTCTAGGCTTATGTACAAACCTAGACAAAATCCAAATGAAAAATGATATATCAGGGCTGGTGGTCATCATGTATATAAAATCTCCCACTAATTATCTATATTTGGTGCCATAAAAAACGGGACTACCATCATCCGTAGATAATTTAAATTTAATTTCCATGGGAGTGAGGTAAGGTTTGAAATCATTCATGCCAAACCTATTTAATAACTCAGAAATATAATTACACTGTGAAATGAAAATACTTTATTTTTTTTAAGTTACTTCTATGCCTAGATAATAGTGAATAAGTCCAAGATGTATCATCACAAGCCAATCTTTTAATTATTTCTTCACAAACTTGTTATGATTTTCATCATTACCTATGACAAGTCATTAATACAGAGAATAAGAATCACCAATTTCTTACCCCACACTTGAATATAGATAGTATCATTACATTCACAACATTGAAATCTAATTGTATTCAAGTAAGAATCCAATTTTTTAGACCAAGCTGTGGGTGCTTGTTTGAGCCCATAAGGAGATTTGATCAATTTACACACCTTGTGCTCTACACCCACTTTCTCAAAACCTTGGTGTTGTTTCATATATACTTCTTCCTTCGAATCACCATTCAAAAAGGGAGTTTTAACATCCATCTAATGGACTTTCCAACCATTTTTTACTCCTAAGGAAAGTACCATATGAATAGTGTGCCATTTATTAGTTGGTGAAAAATTTTACTCATAGTCAATATCTTCTTGTTGCATATAACCTTTCACAAAAAGTCTTATATTATGTTTATCAATGGAACCATATGATGTATACTTAGTCCTATAAACCCATTTTCATCCTATGGGTTGAACATGTGGAGGAGGATCAACCAAAACCCAAGTATTATTGTTAAGTATGGCATCATACCCACTTTTAATTCCCTATTACCAAACCTATTCAGTAGAAGCCTCCTCAAAATCAGATGGCTTAGTGGAAGAAGTAGTAACATCAATTGTATAGTTCACCTATTTAGGAGAACTTATATGACATGTTAGACCCACTTCATTTGTTATCAAGTCAGAAAAATTACTTTGATCCCATTTTGGATACTTGTTCAAATTATTCATATTAAGAACACCAAAATACTCATCATGTTCACCAATTGAAGGAATACTTAGAGAATTTACAACATTTTCTAAGTCATGATCTTGTGAAATACTAGATGAAGTAGAAGAAATATGATGTATAATAGTCTCATACTATAATCTATTTTAGTTATCATCATTATTCAATCCTTTACCATCTTTTGAAATCTTCCTCTCTAACCTGTCAAATTGAGAATCAATCTCTACAGTATTCATAATACCAAATTAATCAAATACCACATTATTGTTCACTATAAATTTGCCTATATCCTATGCAAGAAGATGATAACCCTTTTTAATTTTAGAATACCCAAGAAATATTCATTTTTGACTTCGTGGTTCCAACTTAGTTATGTGTTCAGTGGGAATTAAAGTGAAACAAAGACATCCAAAAAATTTCAAGTGTTTAAATTTTGGTTTTAAATCGTACCAAGCATCATATGGAGTTTGTCCCAAAAGTGCAATTGTAGGGGACCTATTTCTCAAATATAGTGTAGTACCATGTCATGTCCCCTTTTTAGTTGACATGTGCAGAGTAGATGATTAGCCTATTATGCGACCCTCGTAGGCTGATGAGATGGATAGAGGGTCTTGATGGAGCTGGGCTTGGCTTTCGTTTGGGCTCTTTCGGACATGAATTAAGGGAGATATTAATATTTGATTGATTTAATCAAATATTAATTATTTGGTCCAATTTTAATTAATTATTAATTAAAGATTAATTATTAAGTATTACTTAATTATTAATTATTGGGTCTAATTTTAGGATCCTAATTCTAATTTAAGAATTGGTCTAATTTTAAGACCCTAGTTCTAATTTAAGAAGCCCTAAGTCTAATTTAAGGGAATCTAATTTTAGCAAGCACC
This sequence comes from Torreya grandis, assembly GCA_037957365.1. NCBI lineage: Eukaryota > Viridiplantae > Streptophyta > Pinopsida > Cupressales > Taxaceae > Torreya > Torreya grandis. Next base: position 382,417 of record JARHVA010003369.1, read on the forward strand.
CCTTTGGAAGAGTATAAGAAATTCTCATGGGAGAGAGTTGGTATTCATGACTATTATTGATATTGATTCTTGTTAAGAAATTCTTCTATGAAGACTGAGCCAAGGGTTCCACGATTCCATTTGCATTAAAGAACGTCAACTCTTCATTGTGTGCGATTCAGAGGTTGTGAAAGATCAGCCGATCTATTGCCAAATTGAGAGATAACTTCATACAAAAGTTATCACAGGGGTTTACAAGTTTGAGAGATAACTTCACACAGAAGCTATCACAAGGGTTTACAGGTATTTCATTATTTTGGGTTTTGATTCAAGAATTATCCAGATATAGATCTTTTGTATTAGCCCATAATTCTACAGATTAGGATCAAGCATACAGGTTGTGCAAAATCAGCGGCCATATGACTTCCGTATAGATCCATGAAAATCCATACGCATCAACAAAAAGTTCAGGCACCGACATCGGTGAATAGAGACCTATAGAGATCGACATCGGTCGACATATCACCGACGTCGGCAAGTTAACGATGACAGGTCGACTGACGACGGTAGTATAACTGACGTCGGTGACTGTGTTTTTTACACAGCAGGCCGAGACGTACCAGATTCAGATTTCTTTCCCAGTTTGTGGAATATTCAGGCTATTAAGGCCGTACTTTCAATATTCTTTGTATACTTGATAGAGGACCTCTATTATAAGCTAATGAGCAAATAAATAAGAGTTTATACTGTGATTTATTTATCTATTTGAAGATATTTTGCAGAAATTTAGATAAGCAATTCAGAGCTTTTGTTTTGATATTCGAAGGGATATTATAGTGGTATCAGAGCTTAATCCTACCATCCTGAGGGGGCTGACAATCTTATGCAGCCACAAGGGTTAGGAGCACACGGGTATTTCACGCGCAGTAGAGCTTTGCTTGAAGGCACTCAAGTTTTAGAACAACCGCCGGAAGACATGGGTGATGAAATTGACAAGTCCCGTATTCCTCACTATCCTAGAGATCAAGATGATGCAGAGGTTCTACTTACTCTTAAAGACATACGAGAAGGGTAAAGGCAGAATAATGCAGTACTACAGAAGTTGGCAGCAGCACTACCGAGATTGGGTACTCCAAGGGGACATTCTCCACATTGTGACGAGATCAGGAGTGATGCAGTATGACAGAGAGGCCTTGGGACTGCTTCTCATATAGCTAACAGGCCTACTAGGCCTATCTTTGCTCGACAGGAGGCAGAGGAGGTGATAGCAGGTGAAGAGCATGAGGAAGCATTTACAGACACACTGAGGGCAGTGACTGACGAGTGGGCATCGTTACCACCTATGGTCAGGGAGATGATTACTTTTGACCGATTCCTCACACAAAGGAAAGAGCATTACCGATGTCGACAGAATGGGAGACCAAGACCCCAGAACAATGATTTCAAGCATGCTATGAGCAGGCTCACACTAGCAATGTTCGATGGTAGTGGTAAGGTGACAACACAGGCCTAGGTGAGTAAGCTGGATACATTTCTCACATTGAAACCAATGGGTGAGGAAGATGCTATCAGATATGCGACACTACATCTTGAGGGAGTAGCTCATGATTGGTGGCACCACGGGATGGTGACACTTCATCATGATCGGATTACATCTTATCAGGAGTTTGTGGATAGGTTGGTGGAGCGTTTTGACAGGAAGGACCCAGAATCCTATTTCAGAGAGTTAGCTCAGTTGCACCAGAGTGGGAGTCTAGAGGCATACATTGGTGACTTTTAGAAGTTATCAGTAATGGTTCCTAACATTTCAGAGAGGCGACTCGTAGTGCTCTTCATGGAGGGATTGACATAACTATTGAGAGGTTGGATCAAAGGCTTTGATCCTCCTTCATTACAGGTAGCTATGACGAAGGTGCGTAATATGGAGATGGCAGCCCCATCCAATAAATTTAACTCCAGAGGTACTTCTTCATCTAGAGACCATAAGCACTCCAACGGGGATACAGAGAGACCAGATTTTAACATAGATAAATCCGTGGTTAAAAATAATTCAAAGGCCAATCCAGCAGCACCACCTTTGGATCGTGAGGTGCTTAATGATCTACGTAGGAAGAAGCTTTGATTCTACTGCAAAGATCCATATGATATCCATCATGATTGCCCTTTGAGGCCTAAGGGCAAAGCAAATCGTGTGATGTGGGCGTATTATGAGGATGCGGAATCAGAAGATTCCAAATAGTAGGATAGTTCTGAGGAGGCAGAGGCTTCAGAGCCTAAGGCAGAGGCAGATTTAGAGCTTCATATACAGGAGGCATGCCTATCCAGCATTCAGTCGGATGAGTCATTCAGACTCCGTGGAGTTTTGGCAGGGTAGAAGGTCACCACCCTTCTTGATACAGGAGCCACACATAATTTCATAGATGCTAGATTTGTGGAGAAGCGTGGACTCACTACCGAAGATTTTGAGGGCATTAGAGTTAAGGTAGCCGATGGTCACACTCTTAGGTGTGAGCGTATGATTAGAGACCTCCCATTGCGCTTAAACAACTATGAGTTCAAGGCTAATTATTATGTAGTGAACATGGGGGACATAGAATTAGTCTTGGGTATGAAGTGGCTTCATTCATTTGAGGAAGTTACTCTTCATCTCAAAGACATGGAGGTTCATTTTGAGGTTGATGGGAAAACACATATTCTTAAGGCAATACGGGGTAGCAGCTTCAAACATATGTTTTTTCATCGGATGGAGATGCCTATACTACATGACATGATAGAGTGCGATGACGAGTGCACATTGGCACCAACACAGGAGAGATATGAGGACGAGCTTTGTCTTGAGGTGAGTCCAGTTCAAGAGTTAGCACATGTGGTAGAGTCTCAGCTTCCTTTTACAAGTGGGTCACATGTTGATGATGATATGCGTACAGGAGACAGAGGTGATGTGACACCATTGGATGAGAGTGGTGATGGATAGGGCCTGGAGTTTGTGTTGGTTGACAGCACTGTAGATCGAGATTTCATTTGGGATCCAAGTGGATTGATTGGTCTATCATTTAGCGATTGCTTGAGGGCAAGCAATTTCAGGAGGGGCGGATTGCCATGTCCCCTTTTTAGTTGACATGTGCAGAGTAGATGATTAGCCTATTATGCAACCCTCATAGGCTGATGAGATGGATAGAGGGTCTTGATGGAGCTAGGCTTGGCTTTCGTTTGGGCTCTTTCGGACATGAATTAAGGGAGATATTAATATTTGATTGATTTAATCAAATATTAATTATTTGGTCCAATTTTAATTAATTATTAATTATTAAGTATTACTTAATTATTAATTATTGGGTCTAATTTTAGGATCCTAATTCTAATTTAAGAATTGGTCTAATTTTAAGACCCTAGTTCTAATTTAAGAAGCCCTAAGTCTAATTTAAGGGAATCTAATTTTAGCAAGCACCCCTTTGGAAGAGTATAAGAAATTCTCATGGGAGAGAGTTTGTATTCATGACTATTATTGATATTGATTCTTGTTAAGAAATTCTTCTGTGAAGACTGAGCCAAGGGTTCCAGGATTCCATTTGCATTGAAGAATGTCAACTCTTCATTGTGTGCGATTCAGAGGTTGTGAAAGATCAGCCGATCTATTGCCAAATTGAGAGATAACTTCATACAAAAGTTATCACAGGGGTTTACAAGTTTGAGAGATAACTTCACACAGAAGCTATCACAAGGGTTTATAGGTATTTCATTATTTTGGGTTTTGATTCAAGAATTATCCAGATATAGATCTTTTGTATTAGCCCATAATTCTACAAATTAGGATCAAGCATACAGGTTATGCGAAATCAGTGGCCGTACGACTTCCGTACAGATCCGTGAAAATCCGTATGCATCAAAAAAAAGTTTAGGCACCGACATCGGCAAACAGAGACCTACAGAGACTGACATCGGTCGACATATAACCGACGTCGGCAAGTTAACAACGACAGGTCGACCGACGATGGCAGTATAATCGACGTCGGCGATTGTGTTTTTTACACAGCAGGCCGAGACGTACCAGATTTAGATTTCTTTCCCAGTTTACGGAATATTCAGGCTATTAAGGCCGTACTTTCAATATTCTTTGTATACTTGACAGAGGACCTCTATTGTAAGCTTATGAGCAAATAAATAAGAGTTTATACTGTGATTTATTTATCTATTTGAAGATATTTTGCAGAAATTTAGATAAGCAATTCAGAGCTTTTGTTTTGATATTCGAAGGGATATTACATACCAATGGCTTTGGCCCAAAACATATCATGAGTTATTCATAGTTCAACATAGCTCAAGCTATGCCCTCTAAAGTCCTATTAATTTGTTTAGATACTCTATTCTAATGTGGATTATAAACATTACTATATTATCTATGAATGCCATATTCTAGATAATAATTTGAAAACTCATTTGAATTATAATCACCACCATTGTCTAAACACAGAGTGGCCAAGTGGGAATTAGTTTCTTTTTCAAGTAAGTGTAACCAATCAATAAACTTAATGAAAACATCTGATTTGTTTTTCATGAAAAACACCCAAATCATCCTAGAAAAATCATTTATAAACAATAAAAAATACTTACAACCACAAATGGATGACTTCTTCATGTCACATACATCACTATGATCTAACTAAAAACATTCATTATCTCACCATGAAGAATTCTTAGAAATGTTTTCCTTGTTCTATTTTCCAAAAACACATGATTCACAAAGAACACTATCTTTGAGAAAAGTGGGAAACCCACTCACCATACCATATCTCTACAAGACCACTAGAGAGTAAACACTCAAATGTACATAGCGGAGATGCCATAGCCATTGTGTAGACATAGTACCTATACTTGTATCAAAAACTAGCACAAGTTCCATAGTGGGAGGAAGCACTTTGCAATTCAATTTAACCAAATTTCCATCCTTATATCTTATATACATGGTTTTGTATCCATCATTCACTGAATTGATATATATGAGCCCATTTTCAAGAATAATTTTATAACCCTTCTTACGAATAGTTACCAAAGAAAGAATATGTTTTTACAATTTGGGAACATTCCAAACATTCTCCAAGTATTTGATACATCCATTAGGAAAGAGAAATTGAATTCACCCAAGACCTTGTATAGTATGCATAGTCTTATCTACCAAGGATAATAGAGAGAGAAGCTTCTTTGAAATTCTAAAATAATTCTCACTTGAATGTCATGTGTTTGGTTCTGCCCATATCTAAAACCAAAAAATATGTGAATTAATATATAGCCTCATATTTCATATAAGCAATGTTCCCTAAAATAATGAATGTAGATTTGTTGTCCCCCAAAAATATCACTCATTTTTGGGACAACATTTGAACTATTTTAGTCCAACAGACCAAAATCCTCTCTCCCCTCCTAAAAAATTATTTTGAGCATTCAAAATCTTCATTATTCAAGCTTTTTCAGATTTCTATAGACTCTACAAGCTTGAATCTATGGACTCAGCCAGTTCTACAAGCTCATTTCTACAAACTTCGCAAGTTAGTTTCTACGGACTCTACAGGAGAGAAACAGGTTCAACACTCAACAATTCTTTTTTGTCATGAAGAAATTGCAAAAGCTGCCAAGTGTCATCTGTTGAGACACATTATGATTTGCTTCTCAAAGCAATGGAACTTGCCACGTGTCCCTTGTAAGATAAACGGAGTGCACCAAGTGTCAACATCCACATGAATCCAAGTGAGTCCCAAGTGTATCTATAGTGTTTCTAAAGCTTAGCAAAAGCTGCCACATGTCATCTTTTGTGAGACTCTCAAAAGGCATCCAAATCCTCTATAAGTTAAGCGAATGCTGCCATGTTTCATCACCTATTTCACAGTAGATGCTGCCACGTGTCACGTGTTGAGATCAACAAAAAATCAACTAAGGCAGATCCAAAGGACAAACAGCCCTTGCGGAGGGCAGGTGAGTAGTAGATGGACCACTACAAAAACCTAAAGGATAGTTCCATGCTTGAACAAGTCTTTGCGGAGGGCATAGTTCTCTTTCATGAAAAGAACGTGGCAAAATTGTTAAGGCAAGAATCCTTCAGTCTTTTTGTCCGAAGGAATTCACCCAACGAAAAGCAGAGGCAAAGCAAAGGAAGATTTCCTTTAGACAAATTGTCTGAAAGAATTACTTTGAACTTTTTGTATGAAGGAAAAGTCTGCCAAAACTAAAAAAACCACTAAGGAAATAAAAGCTTGAAGGCTGCTCGAAAGATCCTGAAGGGTAGGTACCCTTGCAGGAGGCTCTCTCTAGGGAAAGTGGACCATTTCTCAAGACCCCAAAGGGCAAGTTCCCTCCAAGAAAGATCAAATCTCAAGTTACAGTGGAAGCTACCACGTGTCCCTCATAAAGATGTAATAGAAGCTACCACATGTAGTCTTCTGAGACAGTTTCTAGTAACTTTCAAAATAGAAAAACACACCACGTGTCATCTACAAAGCTTGATAGAGGCTGCCAAGTGGCAACAACCATAGCTTCTTCTTTTTATTGAATAAGGACTGTGGTGGGTCCTAAGTGAGTGGCTAAACTCGAGTGGAATGCACCACACGTCATCATCTACATGAGTTCAAAAGAGTCTCAAATGTTTCTATAGTATTTCTATGAGCTCAGTGGAATCCACCACATGTCATCATCTACAAGACTCTCAAAAGGCTCCCAAAGCATCTATAAGATGTAGCAGAAGCTACCATGTGTCCTCACCTATTTCACAGTGAAATGTGCCATATGTCACTTTTTAAGAACAGTGGAAAGTGGCCAAAACAAATAGGAAAGACACGAAGGAAGTGCTAAGGAGGATGACATGCTTGCAGCCATCAAATTTAGGGCAAAAAAGTAGCCGTTGGCTTTCAAATGATGACGGACATGAACGCGTCAAATTTATGACAATGAAATAACTGTTGATCCTTGCAGGCTATGACCAGCCAAAGAGATAGCTCGGGAGCTCAAATCACATAGATAAAAGCAAAATACAGCCAAGAAAGGGGGAATGATGAAGAAGGATCAGAAATATCCATGCATGGGAGATGTTTCTAGAAGGTAAAGCAGTCCATCAAGTGGACATCGAAAAGTGCAAATATTCAATGGCGTGGCCTATTTTTCTATAGTGAACAAAGTGAACAGATGGAAACAGATCAAGGAAACACATCAGGTGACCCATATTAAAAACTAATGCCTAATTCTAGCATAGCCCATGGATAGAATTTAAAATGCATTTAATGCATCATAAACCATCATTTTTGTGAAATAAAGTGCCTAAGTCTTTCTTGGAGCACTATATATAGGACTCTCTCCTATTATTTTAGGGGGATCTCTCTGTTATCAAAAACAAAATTCTGCCTAAATTGAAAGGCATTACTGAGACTTTGAGCTCAGATTGTTGATCATATTTCGTTATTTGAATAAGAAAACAAGTGACTTTTCAGACTTTGTGTTGGAATAGCTTGGTTTTTTGGGAAATTGTTCTTATGTCTGTTTCCTTAATATTTTTTTGTCTATTTAATTAAATAAGCAGAATTAGTGAAATTAATTAGGAAGGTGTCCTGAAGCCGGCTGTGGAGAGACTTTGTGCTACCATAATTGTCTTTAGTTTGTCTATTTTCTATTTCTATGTAAAAGATCTTGGGATGACTTTGTGACCTCATTATCCTTTGTATTTCACTCTTTGGTAGTTGAGGTGGAGACTTTGTGCTACATTTCATCCTGCTGTGTTACTACACCCTTTTACAATTATTTGTCACTACCTGAAAGGTTTCTATTGTCTGCTAAACAACACTTCTGAAAGAAGAGGAGTGCCTTCTTTCATTTCATCAAGATTTCCCCTTTGATTTGTGAACATCATCTCTGAAAGAAAAAGATGGATGGTGTTATCCTACCTCTGAGTGTTATTTTTAGCTTATTTATATAACCCCTTCATACTTATAGGGAACCTCCCCTTAATGAAAGGAGAGATTTTCCCCCTTTTGATGTGGTAAACCTGCACATTTGGCCGACCAATATTCCTTAATTTTTATTTGATCAGACCTATTTTGCTCATTAGTACACTAGTGACAAAATATTCACCCAACAGTTTTTGGTGACTCCGCTGGGGAAGACTTCACAGTTTGAAGCCTCAAGCTTCTAGCTGAAGCAGTGCCAATTCTTTTCCATTTCTATTTTTACACTCTGGCAAATCCACAGTATACATGAAGCCAAAGGGCTAAAGGTATTGTTGACCTTGTATTTGAGTTGGTACAACAAAGTAATTTTGATCTATTTCCTTCACCATCTCACCTCCAACGAATTAGGATCTTTCTTCCTACTAAAGTCAGGTCTCTATTACCAGGCAAAGCATCCACTTCTACTATTAATAAAGCTTTGCCAATACTTATCCCTCTAAGATTTATTCCCCCTTTTCATAGTCATACAATGGCAGTTCAAGGCCCCTGGGGTAATTATTTTGGCCCTCTCAATCTTACTCCACCTCTACATGAACTTCCATGCAGCTCACGAAAGAATTTCTCCAAATTCTTTGGTGATGGGAGAGTTTATCCTGATGAACACATTATAGCTTTCAGCATAGCCTGTGGTATGATTGGAATGGAGTATGAGGATGTAGCAGTCAGGATATTTGTAGAGACATTACAAGATGCTACTATGAATTAGTTCTACCATCTGCAAGCTCAATCAGTAACTGACTGGAACACCCTCAAAACCAAGTTTAAAGCCAAATTCAAACCTACAAAAGATGCACATGCCCTTCTAGCCCAACTCACACAAATGAAGAAGGAACCTCATGAACCAATTAGAGATTTCATAGCCAAATTTGACAAGCTGAGGAACAGGATCCCTACAATTGCTCGACCTATAGCTGGCAATCTCAAATGTTTCTTCATTAACTCATAGTTACCTGAAGTGAGTTTTCTACTGAGACGCGCTGGGCAAATAGACCTTGCTACAGATCAAGATTTAGCCACTGAGGTAGAAGATGACCTTATCTTGGTAGCAAAAATAATGAGAGATCCAAATAGAGATAAATCTTCTTCATCCTCTGAATATCCATCTATAGGCACCACTGATCCAATGGTGCAAAAGTTGGTAAATGAGTTACTTACTCTCAAAAAGTAAATAGTGCAAGGAATGTCTTCTGCTTATTCATATAGAGATATGCCAAGGAGGACATTTCCAAATCAGTCATACCAGGGCAATGTTACCAGCAATCAAGGGCAACTAAATCATCTTCCTCCTCCACAGGGGAAACTTGCCATTGAAGCACCCCCAGCCAATTCAACAGTGAGATATCTTGAAGTAGAATCAAATTTCTCTTTCCAGCCTGAATTGAACCAAGAAAATGACGTTGATCTCCTTGTAGAAGGCCAAGAAGAATTAGCTAGTGACTCTAACATTAGTTTCCTGAACTACCAGGATGAACCCAGAAGTAAAGGAGAAGCATTTGATGGATCATACGCAGTGTTTACCAGGTCACAGAAATAGTCAGCTCAACAAGCTAATAAGGGAATAATGGAAGAGCGTTCTTAGCTTGAAATTTCAATTGCTAAGTGGGAAACCACCCTACCTTTCTAGCCAAAGGACTCGGTGATCATCAAAATGGTAAATACATCAAGTTCATCTTCACCTTCAACTTCAATTCTGCAAATCAGTCCTCCCCTGTACAAACCAGGAGGTTGAATTACCTTCCTCTATTCCTTATCCAATTTAGTCATTTGACATAATTAATCATGTCAAGAAGACCAAAATTCAAATGACTGAGTTTGAATATTTACAATCTAATCCTATGCAACTGGATAAGTTAGTTAAGTGTGTGAATAATAAGGTCATCCCTGCAAGATAAGATCTTAAGAAAGTAACTCATGATCCCCCAAGGAACATGTCCATCCCAAAAAATCTTGTCATTACTCCTCCTACTACCCCTAGGAAAATAGAACCTTTCTATGTTTCCCTATTGATAAATGGTCACAAGCTGAGCAACTGCATCATAGACTCAAGTGCATCTGACAATGTCATGCATACTAAAGTGGCAAAATCTCTTGGACTCATGCTGACCAAGACCTTTGGCAAATGCTTCTCCATGGAGAACAAATAAGTGCCATTGCAAGGACAAATCAAAGATGCCCAGTTTGCATTTGTGGCCTTTTTAGAAAAGAGAATCAAGATGGTTGTCTTTATGGCCGATGTTTCAGCGTCATACGACATTCGTCTGGGGAAATTTTTTTGCAAAGATGTTGGTGGAGAATTAAGCATGGACCTATCTAAAGCCCTGTCAAAGGCATCATGCAGAGGCTGCTCCCTAAAAAAGAAGCAAAATATGTGGTCACTCAAACATCAGCACCTAAAAATCAAATTTTGTTTGAGTCTTCAGGCATGGGTAATTACTTTTTATCCACAAAAGTTCATGAGGTGCTTGATGAAGTCCCTGAATGTGATCCAGAGTTTGTCTCATACCATAAATTAGAAGAATTGGTAGGTTGTATTACAGATGGAGAAGGATCTTCCCTCTCTAACGAAGGAAAATCTAAAGAAAAATTAGTGTCTAATGAGGTATGGATTCTAGAATTTGATGGCAGCTACGCCTCTATCGGTTTAGGAGTCAGAATTGTGTTGATATCTTCTCAAGGAGATATTTTCCCCTACTCATATAAGTTATAGTTTAGCAACATCAATAACATAGTTGAGTATGAATCTCTATTGCTTGGATTGAAGGTAGCTCGAGATAGGGGCGTCAAACTCCTTCATGCCAAAGGGGATGCTGAATTGGTGGTTTGTCAAGTAAAGAACATGTACCAAACCAAGAATGAGAGATTATGCCACTACTGTAATCTATTCTAGGATCAAATTGAAAGCTTTGATGATTTCAACATCTCTTCCATATCTAGGGATGTCAATGATCAAGCTAATGCACTTACTGTTTCAGCAACTATCTTAGTTCCTCACTCAGACTTTAAAGAAGATATGTACACCATTGAACTAGTTTTTTGACCAAGTGTACTTGACAATGTTGATCATTGGCAAGTATTCAATGATGATCACCAAATCATTGCCTTCCTGGAATAAAAAGATAGATTTGAACAACTGCATTTTGAAGGCAATGAACCTCAGAAGTGTGAACTAGCTCCTGAATCAAATACGAATGCAGGTGAGGTGTTCCTGCAACTAAAAGGGAATAAGATTCCCAAAGGCCTGGTTTCCCTTGAGAAGCTATTTGAGAAATATGATAGATTCATCAAACACTAGCAAATAGATTCAAGCTCCTCTAAAGAATTTGATCAAGTAAATTTGGGTACCAAGGAAGGTCCCAAGATGGTTAACATTGGTAAATGCTACACTCCCAAAGAGAGGTTCAAGTTCACTACTTTACTCTGCCAATACATGGATGTCCTAGCATATTCCTATGATGATCTAAAGTCACTCAAACTTGAAAAAATCCACCATGACATTCCTCTCAAGGCTGACTCAGTGCCTTACAAGTAGAAATCCCAGCATTATAATCCAAAGATATCAGGTACTATTTTGTTTGAGATACAAAAAATGTTGAATGCTAGAATCATTTTCCAAATCCATCATTCCACATGGATTGCCAACATAGTCCTTGTAAGGAAGAAGAATGGTGAAATTTACATCTGTGTGGATTTTAGGAATCTAAATCAGTCATCTTTAAAGGATAACTACCCTTTGCCCATCATGGACCAAGTGCTTCAGACAGTGACTAGTTCAGAGATGTTATCAATGCTAGATGGCTTCTCAGGATATAATCAGGTTAAAGTTGGTAAAGCAGACCAACACAAGATTGCCTTCACCACACATTGGGGCATGTTTACATATAGAAGGATGCCTTTTGGCTTGATAAATGCTGGTGCCACCTTTTAGAGAGCAATGGACCTTGCTTTCAAGGATGAGATGGGTAAGTTTATTATGGTATACCTTGATGACTTGACCATCTTTTCTAAGCATCGCTCTGATCATATACGCCACTTGCAACAAGTGTTGGAGTGCTGCTACCAGAATGGCATTTCTTTGAACCCCAAGAAGTCTATTTTTGGAGTAACAGAGGGGAAACTTCTCAGACACATTGTGTCCAAAGAAGGCATAAAGATTGACTTAGACAGAGTCAAGTCTATTCAAGAGCTTACCTTGCCTACAAGTAAAACTGTTGTTCACTCTTTCTTCTAAAAGGTGAATTTCTTACAACGGTTCATCCCCGAGTTCACTAAAAAGACTTGACACATTTTTAACATGATGAAGGGAAAGGCCACCTTCAGCTGGACTAAAGAAGGCAAGTCAACATTTGAGGATATCAAGACTACCATTGCCCATGGCCCAACTCTGTTTGGTCCAAACTACAATAAAGAGTTCACCATATATAGTTATGATTCTGAACACATGCTTTCAGCAATCTTGGTTCAATAGAATAAAGAAGGTATGGAATCTCCCATTTCTTTTATGAGCTGCCCTCTCAAAGCTCATGAGCTAAAATACTTGAACATGGAAAAGCATGCTTATACAGTGGTGAAGGCAGTCAAGCATTTCTGCTTCTACATCCTAAATTCACACACTACTGCCTTGGTTCCTGACACCATAGTCAAATCCATATTAACTCAGTAGGAGTTTGGGATGAAAAGAGGCAATTAGATTGCAAAGATCCAAGAGTTTGATCTAGACATCAAGCCAAAAAACCTAGTATGGGGAAAAGGCCTATGCCAATTAATTTCTGATAACAAACCAGAAGAAATAGAGCATGAAGAAGCAGAGGTGGAAGACACACTAATAGTCCTCTTTGTCTCCACCATGAATGAGTGGTATTTAGGTATTATTCATTTCCTTACTTATGGTGAGTGTCTTGCTCACTTATCTTACAAAGAAATGAGGACTATCAAGTTGAAAGCTGCTAATTTTGTCCTTTGGGACAATGGCCTGTACAAGAGGAGCCTTGATGGAGTGTTCCTTCACTATCTAGACAAGGAGCAACAAAGCCAACATTTGAAATCTTTCCACAATCTAACCTATGGAGGACATTTTTATACTTTTGTGACTGCCCATAAAATTCTGTGAGCCAGGTATTACTAGCCAACTCTTTTCCAAGATGCATATAAGTGGGTAAAGAAATGTGAACTATGCTAGCAGTTTGTTGGGAGACCCAAATTAGATGCCCTACCTCTCAAGCCAGTGATCATAGAGGAACCATTCCAACAATGGGGAATTGATTTTATTGGTGGTATAAACCCATCTTCAAGTGCTGGACATGATTATGTCCTTACAACAACTGACTACTTCACCAAGTGGGTGGATGCTATCCCAACTAAGCATGCTACTTCAAAAATAGTGTGCAATTTCTTCAAGGAAAATATCATTTCTAGTTTTGGGGTCCCAACCAAGATTGTCACAGATAATGTAGCTTGTTTCACTTCCCAGGAGATCACTTGATTCTATTTTTACTATGGGATCGCCCTCTCTCACTCTTCTGATTACTTTCCATAAGGGAATGGACAAGCTGAATCAAGTAACAAGAACCTAATGACTATCATCAAGAAGCTGGTGGATGACAATCAAAGGACATGGCAAAAATCATTGGTTGATGCTCTATGGGCAGACAGAATCACACCAAAGAAGGAAATTGGTATGTCTCCTTTCTAACTTCTTTATGGTATCAATGCTGAGATACCAATCACCTTAGAATTGCCAACATTAAAATTGACTAAGGCAATTGAAGATCAGACGTATGAAAGCCCTCTTGATAAGAGGATCATGTGCTTGATTGAGCTGGATGAATAGAGAACTATGGTGGTGGACCGAATCACTGCCCATCAAAGCTTGGTGAAGAAGCTCTTTGACCGAAAGGCAAAAAATTGTGATTTTCAAGTTGGAGATCAAGTCCTACTGTGGGACAAGAGAAGAGAACCAAAGGGGATGCATGGGAAGTTTGACTCCCTTTGGAGGGGCCCATTTACTATTCATCACCTCAATGGTGAGAATAGTTTCCTACTAAAATATCAAGATGGTATGCCCTTTTCATTGCCTCACAATGGGTAACATCTAAAACGCTTTAATCTGTGAAGTATCAAATAAGATCAGCTTGTACATATGTATATTTATATAGTCTTTAGTCATGTTTTTGTGCTTTCATTTTTGTTTTTGTCACCTTTATTTTTGGGTAGCATGACTCCATAGCCCAATGGAATAATTCAAGGCACTAGAGATTTTGGTTTCTACCCCCCTCAGCTGTTCCAACTGAAGGAAGTTCCCCAATTGGAGCCAGCTATTTTCCCCCAAAAATATCACTCATTTTTGGGATAACACTTGAACTACTTTGGTCCAACGGACCAAAATCCTCTCTCCCCTCCTCAAAAATTGTTTTGAGCATTCAAATTTTTCATTATTCAAGATTTTTCAAATTTCTACAAACTCTGCAGGCTTGAATCTACGGACTCAGCCAGTTCTACAAGCTCATTTTTAGAGACTTCACAGGTTAGTTTCTAAAAACTCTACAAGAGAGAAACAGGTTCAACACTCAGCCATTTTTTCTATCATGAAGAAATTGTGGAAGCTGCCAAGTGTCATCTATCGAGACACATTATGATTTGCTTCTCAAAGCAATGAAACTTGCCACATGTCCCTTGTGAGATAAATGGAGTGCACCAAGTGTCAACATCCACATGAATCTAAGTGAGTCCCAAGTGTATCTACAATGTTTCTAAAGCTTCACAGAAGCTACCACGTGTCATCTTCCATGAGACTCTCAAAAGGCATCCAAATCCTCTGTAGGTTAAGCAGATGTTGCCATGTGTCCTCACCTATTTCATAGTGGATGCTACCACATGTCACCTATTGAGATCGGCAAAAAATTGACTAAGGCAAAGCTAAAGGACAAATAGCCCTTGTGGAGGGCAAGCAAGGAGCAGATGGACTGCTACAAAAACCTAAAGGATAGTTCCATACTTGAACAAGTCCTTGCAGAGGGCACAGTTCTCTTTCAAGAAAATAACATGGCAAAATGGTTAAGGCAAGAATCCTTCAGAATTTTTATTTAAAGGAATTCACTTGACAAAAAACCTGACAGAAAGTAGAGGCAAAGCGAAGTGTTGTTCCCCAATAATATCACTCATTTTTAGGACAACATTTGAACTATTTTGGTCCTCAAACTAAAATAATCTTTGCCCTTCTCGAAATTTGTTCTAAGCATTCAGATTCCTCATTTTTTAAAGCTTCTCAAAAATCTACGAACTCTACAGGATTAAATCTACGGACTCTACAAGCTTAAATCTACAGACTCTATAGGCTTAAATCTACAAAATTTGCAGGAATAAAATCTACAGACTCTGTAGGCCAAGTTCAATGGGCTTCACAAGTTGATTTCTACAGACTCTATAGGAAAGGAGAAAGCTCTCAACACTTAGGTGATTTCAAAGTTGGTTCAATGACCAGGTTCAACTAAAAGAGTTCAACGTCAAGGTTCAACATCAGTAGCAAGAGTTAAGCACATTTGTCAAGGTTCAAGGTTCAAATTTCAAACACTTCAAGGTTCAACGGCTTCAAAACACTTATCAAAGAGAAGAAGGCTTGAACCATTGAACCACTTTGGTTCAATAGGTTCAATGGCCAAATGGTTCAATGCATTTAGTTCAAAAAAGATCAAAAGGACTTAGCCAAATAAATAGAATGAACCAATTGAACCATTAAACCTTGAACCAAAGGGTTCAAAAAGTTCATAGGTTCAAAGGTTCAACCAGTACAATGAAGATCAAAGAGCTTAGAAAGAGCAAGTGATGGATCAATGGTTCAGTAGGTTCAAAAGTTTCTACAGGCAAGTTCAATCAAAAGAGCAAGTTTCTGACACTTAGTCATTTTCAGGGAATGAACCAATGAACCACTTTAGTTCAAAGGTTCAATGGGTTCAAGGTTCAAGGTTCAACGAGTTCAATGAGGCTTATTTCAAAGAGTCTTGGTTTAAGCGGTCAAAAGAAATGAACTATTGAACCATTAAACCAAAGTTGGTCTGATCATTTGGTTCAATTGGTAGGTTCAAGGGGTTGCCTCAAATCCAAAGGATCAGATACCCTTGCGGAGGGTGGTGAACCAAGGCCTAGAACCCTTGTGGAGGGCAGCGAGCAAAAAACCCAATAGAACTCAACTAGTGCTGCCACGTGTCATAATTTGAGATTCACATAAAATTGACTAAGGTGAATTTCCAAGGGATAAACAGCCCTTGCAGAGCACAGGAAGGAGGCAAGTGGACCAATTCAAAGGCCAAAAGAGTAAAGGGAATTCCTTCAAGAAAATGAACAAGACAAAGAGAATTCCTTTAGGGAAATTGTTTGAAATAATTCTTTAAAACTTTTTCCTTCGAAAGAATTCAAAGACTAAAAAACAAAGAAAAGTTCCCTTAGTGGAAAGACTAAGGCAAGAAACAATTCTTTCAGACTTTTATCTGAAGGAATTCCTTCAGACAAAAATTCTGAAGAAATTTGGAGAATTTGCGAGAGGAAATCCTGAAAGAATTTATGAAGGCCAAAGACAAGGTAACCGAAACAATTCTTGTAGACTTTTTGTCCCTGGGAAAATGTCCACGAAAAAAGTTTGAGGGAAAGCTCCAAAGGATTCTGAAGATAAAAGGCCACCAAAGGACCCTGAAGGACAATTGCCCTTACGGGGGACTCTTGGCTACCAAATTAAAGGACACTTACCCAAAGCCAAAGGGTCACCTTCCCTTTGAGAAGATGTAAAACAAGAAATCTGAAGGAAGCAAGTAGCAAAAAAGGCTGAATCAAAAGAAAGCCAAAGAAAATCTAAGGGGTGACGTGCCTGAAGATGTTAAAGTCACAACAATGAAATAGTCATTGATCCTTGGAAGTTTAAGCACGAACCCGAATACATTCAAAGGCTTTAAGGCCAAGACCAGCAGGAAGCAACTAAGGAATAGAGCATCAAATTGAATCAAGGACCGGATTCAATTAACCAGAAAAAGAGGAACGATGAGGAAAGATCAGAAACATTTGCACATTAGATATGTTTCTAGAAGTAGACCGCTAGGTGGATATTGAAAGATGCAAACTTTCAATAGCATGACCCATTTATTTGCATTGAGAAAAGAAAATGGGTAAATGCCCCTAAATTCTAGCATGTCTTCTTAACAAAATTCAATGCAACATGATGGGTTACTATTCCCAAGTCCTTCTTGAAAATGCTATATAAGGGACTCTCTTGTTATTGTAAAGGATCTCTCTCTGACAATCAGAAACAAAACTCTGCCCAAATTGAAAGGCATTACTAAGACTTTGAGCTCAGATTGTTGATCATATGTTGTTATTGGAATAAGAAAGCAAGTGACTTTTCAAACTTTGTGCTGTGATATCTTTATTGTTGGGGAAACTATTCTTATGCCTTTTTCCTTAATATATTTTTTGTTCCTTTAATTCAAAAAGTAGAATTAGTGAAAGTGGTCAAGAAGGTGTCCTGAAGCCAACTGTGGAGAGACTTTGTGCCCCCATAATTTCCTTTAGTGTTTTCTCTTTTTGTTTCTATGTAAATGACCTTGGGATGACTTTGTGCCCTCATTGTCCTTCGTATCTCACTCTTGGGCAATTTAGGTGGAGACTTTGTGCTACATCTCAATTTGTTGGTTACTACGTTCTTGGTTACATTTTTCAATTACTACCAGGAGTATTTTTGTGGTTTGTTGAATAGTACTTCTAAAAGAAGAGGAGTGCTTTCTGTCATTTCCTTTGAGATTTTTTCTTTGATTTGCATGCATCATCTCTGAAGAAAGAGAGATGGATGGTTTGTTCTACCCTTGAGTATTATTTTTTGTTTATATATATATATATATATATATATATATATATATATATATATATATATATATATATATATATATAAGGAACCTCCCCTTGATGAGAGGAGAGATTAGTCTCCTTTTGATGTGGTAAACCTACACATTTGACTGACCAATCTTCTTACTTTGGATGATCAGACTTATTTTGTTTATCAATACGTTGATCGACAAAATATTCAACCAACAATTTTTGGTGACTCCACTGAGGATATAGTTATGTGCATTCTAAAACCTTAAGTTTTAGATGAAATTAGTTTCTACCATTATCCATTATAGACTCCATTTCATTTCTTTCTTTTACCCATTATTGTTATAACCTTACCATTCACCTCCACACCAACTGGGAAAGAACACGCAGTTTAAAGCCTCAAGCTTCAAACTGAAGCAAGGTCGATTCTTTTGCATTTTTGTTTCACAATCTGGTAGATTCAAGGTATACATGAAGCCAAAGGGCTAAAGGTATTGTTGACCCTATATTCAAGTTGGTACAATAAAGTAATTTTGATCTATTTTTTTAACCATCTCACCTCTAACAAACCAAGAGCTTTCCTCCCACTAAAGTAAGGTCTCCATTGCCAAACAAAGTATCCACTTATGCTATTGATAAAGCTTTGCCAATAATTACCCCTCTAAGATTTGTTATTCCTCCTTTTCATAGTCATATAATGGCAGTTCAAGTCCCCTAGAGTAATTCTTTTGGTCCTCTCAATCTTACTCCACCTCTACATGAGCTTCCACGTAGTTCAAGGAATTTTTTTTCCAAATTCTATGGTGATAGAAAAGTTCATCCTATTGAACACATTGCAGCCTTCAGCATAGCTTGTTGAGTAATTGGAGTAGAATTTGAAGATGTAGCAGTCAGATATTTATAGAAACATTACAAGGTGCTGCTACAGATTGGTTTTATCATCTACAGGCTCGGTCAGTAACTGATTGGAATACCCTCAAAGCTAAGTTTGAAGCCAGATTCAAACTTGCAGAAGATGCACATGCACTTTTGGCTCAACTTACATAGATGAAGAAAGAACCTCATAAACCAATGAGGGACTTCATAGCCAAGTTTGACAAACTGAGGAATAGAATTCCTATAATTGCTTGACCTACTGATGAGAATCTCAAATGCTTCTTCATTAATTCTTAGTTGCCTGAAGTAAGTTTTCTTTTGAGATGTGTTAGTCAAATAGATCTTGTTGCAGCTCAACATTTAGCCATTGAGGTAGAATATGATCTCATCTTAGCAGGGAAGATAAGAAGCGATTCAAATAGAAATAGACCTTCATCATCGTCTGAATATTCATCTACAAGCACCACTAATCCAATGGTGTAGAAGTTGGTAAATGAGTTGCTTGCTCTTAAAAAGCAAATGGCACAAGAAATGTCTTTTGCTCCTTCATACAGAGATATGCAAAGAAGGACATTTCCAAATCAGTCATATCAAGGCAATGCTACCAGGAATCAAGGGTACCAAAATCATCTTCCTCCCCCATAAGGGAAACTTGCTCTATAAGCTCCTCTAACCAATTCAGTAATTGGATATCTTGAAGCAGAATTAGAGTTCTCTTTTCAGCCTAAATTGAATCAAGAAAATGATGCTGATCTCCTTATAGAAAATCAAGAAGAATCAGCTGGCGACTCCCACATTAGTTTCCTAAACTACCAAGATGAACTCAAAAACAAAATAAAAGATTTTGATGGATCATATGCAGTGTTTACTAGGTCCAAGAACCAATCAGTCCAGCAAGTTGATAAAAAGAAGATAGAGGAGCAACCTCAACCAACAATTACAATTGCTAAGTGTGGAACCACTTTGCCTTTCCAGTCAAAGGATCCGGTGATCACCCAAAAAACAAGTACATCAATTTCACCTTCACCTTCTACTTCAATTTCACAAACTAGCCCTCCTCCCATCCCTCCTAAAACTCAGAAAGTTGAAATACCTTTCTCTGTACCTAGCTCAATTCAGCCATTTGACATAATCAATCATGTCAAAAAGATAAAAATATAAATGTCTAAATTCGAATATTTGTAGTCCAATCCTGATCAATTGAATAAGTTGGTCCAATATGTCAAGAACCAAACCATCCCTGCAGAACAAAAAGCTAAAAAGCTAACTCCTAATTCCCCAAAGAACATGCCTATTCTGAATAATTTTGTCATTACTCCTCTAGCTGCTCTTGGGAAAATAAAACCTTTCTATGTTTCCCTGTTAATAAATGGTCACAAGATAAGTAATTGTACTATAGACTCAGGCACATCTGACAATGTCATGCCTGCTAAAGTAGCTAAATCTCTTGGCCTCACACTGACCAAGACATTTGGGAGATGTTTCTCTATGGAAAACAAGCCATTGCTGAAGCAAATCAAAGATGCCCAATTTGCATTTGTAGCCTTTCCAGACAAGAGAATCAAAATGACTATTCTGGTGGCTGATGTCCCAACATCCTATGGCATTTTACTTGGACAAAATTTTTGCAAGGATGTGGGAGGAGAACTAAGCATGGAATTGTCTAAGGCAAACATCCCTATCCAAGGTGTAATGAAGAGGTTGCTCCCTGAAAAGGAGGCAAAATACGTGGTCACCCAAACATCAGCCCCTGAATCTCAAATTCTTTTTGAATCCTCAGGTATGGGTAACTACTTTCTATCTACAGACAAAGTGCATAAAACGTCTGATAAATTTTTAAAAAGTGTCAACCCAAAAATCAGTTCAACTATAATAGTATAAGAACTAGTAGGTTGCAATACAAATGAAGAAGGACCCTCCCTCTCTAATGAAGAAAAGTTTAAAGAAAAAATAGTATCTGATGACTTATGGACTCTATAATTTGATGGTAGCTGCTCCTCTACTGGTTCGGGAGTCAGGATTGTGTTGATATCTCCTTAAGGAGATATGTTTCCTTCATCTTACAAATTACAATTTAGCAACACTAACAATACAACTGAATATGAATCTCTGTTGCTTGGATTGAAGGCTACTCAAAACAAAGGCATCAAGTTTCTTCATACCAAAGGGGATGTTGAATTGCTGGTTTGTCAAGTGAGAAACTTATACCAAACCAAGAATAAAAGATTACGCCATTATCGTAACCTAGATTGGGACCAAATTGAAAGCTTTGATGCTTTGAACATTTCTGCCATACCCAAGGAATCTAATGACAGAGCTGATGCACTTGCTATTTCAAGAACTCTTTTAGTTTCTCACTCAGATTTTGAAGAAGATAGGTATACTATTGAGCTAGTCTGTAGACCAAGTATTCTTGACAATGTTGATCATTGGCAAGTATTCAATGATGATCATCAAATCATTGCCTTTCTGGAATGAAAAGAAAATTTTGAACGACTACATTTTGAAGGCAGTGAATCTCAGAAGTAAGAATCAACCTCTGAATCTAGTTCAGATATAAATGAAGAATTCTTACAGCTGAAAGAAAATAAAATTCTCAAAGGCCTGGTTTCTCTTGAGAAACTATTTGACAAGCATGATAGATTCATCAAACAACAAAAAATAGATTCAAGCTTCTCTCAGAGATTCGATCAAGTAAATCTGAAAACTAAAGAAAATCCCAAGATGGTTAACATTGGTAAGTACTGCACCCCTGAAGAAAGATTCAAGTTCACCACTTTACTCCATCAATACATGGATGTCTTAGCATATTCTTATGATGACCTGAAGTCTCTCAGACCTAATGAAATTTGCCATGACATTCCTCTCAAGGCTGACTCAATGCCCTATAAGCAAAAATCTAGACAATACAATCCAAAAAAATTAGGTACTATTCTATCTGAGATACAAAAAATGTTAAATGCTAGAATCATCTTCCCAATCCATCATTCCACTTGGATTTAAAACATAGTGCCTATAAGGAAGAAGAGTGGCAAAATTCGCATTTGTGTAGATTTCAGGAATCTCAATCAGTCATCTTTAAAAGATAATTATCTTTTACCAATCATGGATCAAGTGCTTTAAACAATGACAAGTTCAGAGGTGTTATCAATGCTAGATGGCTTCTTAGGATATAATCAAGTTGAAGTTAGTGAAGTAGACCAATACAAGACTACATTCACCACACCTTGGGGTACATTTGCATATAGAAGAATGCCTTTTGGCTTGATAAATGCTGGTGCCACCTTTCAAAGAGAAATAGACCTAGCTTTCAAAGATGAGATAGGTAAATTCATAGTGGTATAACTTGATTACTTAACCATATTTTCAAAGCATCGATCTAATCATGTACGTCACTTACAACAAGTGCTGGACCATGCCACCAGGATACTATTTCCTTGAACCCTAAGAATTTTATTTTTGGAGTAACAGGGGAGAAACTCCTCAGAGACATTATGTCTAAAGAAGGCATAAATATTGACTCGAAAAGATTCATGTCTATTCAAGAGCTTAATTTGCCTACAAATAGAAATGTTGTTCATTCTTTCTTTGCAAAAGTAAATTTCTTAAAGAGGTTCATCCCTGAATTTGCTAAGAAGACTAAACACATTGTGAACATGATGAAAGGGAAGACCACCTTTAGCTGGACTAAAGAAGGCAAGTCAGCATTTTAGGATATCGAGACTGCCATTGCCCATGCCCCTACCTTGGTTTGTCCAGATTACAACAAATATTTCATCATTTATAGCTATGCGTTTGAACACATGCTTTCAGTAATTCTTGTTTAACAAGATAAGGAAGGTATGGAATCTCCTATTTATTTCATGAGTTGCCATCTCAAAATCTATGAGATGAAGTATTCAAACATAGAGAAGCATGCTTATGCATTGGTGAAAGCAGTTAAACATTTTTGCTTCTATATTCTGAATTCACACACTATTGCCTTAGTTCCTGACACTACAGTCAAGTCTATATTAACTCAGCAGGAGTTTGGCACAAAAAGAGGCAATTGAATCAAAAAGATCCAAGATTTTGATCTAGACATCAAGCTGACAAAGCTGGTCAGGGGTAAAGGCCTATGCCAATTAATTGCTGACAATAAGCCAGAAGATACACAACATGAAGAAGTTGAAGTGAAAGAGACACCAACAGTCCTTTTTGTCTCCACTACCAATGAGTGGTATTCAGGTATTACTCATTTCCTTACTTATGGTGAATGTCTTGCTCATTTGTCTTATAAAGAAAGGAAGACTATCAAGTTGAAAGCTGCTAATTTTGTCCTTTGGGACAATGGCTTGTACAAGAGAAGCATAGATGGAGTATTCCTTCGCTGTGTAGACAAAGAGCAATAAAGCCAATTTTTGAAACCTTTCCACAATCTAGCCTATGGAGGAGATTTTTTTGCTCCTATGACTGCTCACAATATTCTGTGAGCTAGGTATTACTAGCCAACTCTTTTCCAAGATGCATATAAGTGGGTTAGAAAATGTGAACTCTACCAATAATTTGTTAGAAGACCCAAGTTAGCCACCTGCCTCTCAAGCCAATGATTATAGAAGAACCATTGGGGGATTGATTTTATTGGGACCATAAACCCATCTTCAAGAGTTGGACATGATTATGTCCTTACAGCAACTGACTATTTCACCAAGTGGGTAGAAGTAATTCCAACCAAGCATGCTACTTCAGAAGTTGTATGCAATTTCCTCAAGGAAAATATCATTTCTAGGTTTGGAGTTGCAACCAAAATTGTTACTGACAATGTATCTTGTTTCACCTCTTAGGTAATTATATAATTTTATTTCTATTATAGAATTACACTCTCTCACTCTTTTGATTATTTTTTACAAGGGAATGGACAAGTTGATTCAAGTAATAAGTACCTAGTAACTATCATCAAGAAGCTACCAAATGACAATCAAAGGACATAACATAAAGCATTGATTGATGCTCTATGGGTAGACAGAATCACACTAAAGAGGGCAATTGGTATGTCTCCTTTTCAACTTCTTTATGGTATCAATGCTAAAATACCAATCACCTTAGAATTGCCAGCCTTGAAATTGGCAAAGGCAATTGAAAATCAGACATATGAAAGCTCTCTTGATAAAATAATCATGTGCCTAACTGAGCTAGATGAACAGAGAACCATGGTGGTGGACCGAATCGCTACTCATCAAAGTTTGGTAAATAAACTCTTTGATCAGAAGGCCAAAAATCATGACTTCTGAATTGGGGATCAAGTCCTACTGTGGGACAAAAGGAGAGAACTAAAAGGGATGCATGAAATGTTCGACTCCATTTGGAGAGGCCCATTTATACTTCATCAACACAATGGTGAAAATAGCTTTTTGCTGAAATATCAAGATGGCACACTCTTTTCTCTGCCTCATAGTGGGCAGCATCTAAAATTCTTCAACTCTTGAGGTATCAGATCATTGTATCTGTACATATGTATATTTGTATAGTTTTTAATTCTATTTTTTTTGTTTGATCCCATTTTTGATGCCTTTCATTTTTGGGTAACATGACTCCACAACCCAATGGTACACATGAAGACACCGGAGAATCTAGATTCTACTCCCTTCAATTTTTTTTACAATTGATAAAAGATCCCCAACTAGAGCCAGCTGTTGTCCCCCAAAAATATCACTCATTTTTGGGACAACATTTGAACTATTTTGGTCCTACAGACCAAAATTGTCTCTTCACTTTTCAAAATTCATTTTGAGCATTCAAATTCCTCATTTTTCAAACTTCTAAAAAATCTACGGACTCTACAAGCTATAATCTATGGACTCAACAGGCTAGACTCTATGAACTCAGTAGGTTAGAATCTACGAACTCTACAGGCTTGAATCTATGAACTCTATAGGAAGGAAAATCTACAGACTCTGTAGGCAAAGTTCAACAGACTTCACAGGTTGATTTCTACAGACTCTGTAGGAAAGAAGCAAGCTCTCAACACTTAGGCAATTTCAAAGTTGGTTCAATGACCAGGTTCAACCAAAAGAGTTCATCA
Organism: Torreya grandis; assembly: GCA_037957365.1. Taxonomy (NCBI): domain Eukaryota; kingdom Viridiplantae; phylum Streptophyta; class Pinopsida; order Cupressales; family Taxaceae; genus Torreya; species Torreya grandis. Next base: position 407,170 of record JARHVA010003369.1, read on the forward strand.
GCAAGGTTCTAAGCAAGGATTGAACCATTGATCCATTCAACCTTGAACCATTTTGGTTCAATAGGTTCAAATATTCAATATCAACAGCAAGAGTTCAACAAGTTCAAAGGCTTCTACAAGCAGGTTCAATCAAGGTTCGATAAGTTTCTAAGGCTTGAACCATTGAACCACTTTGGTTTAAAAATTCAACGGGTTCAAGGTTCACTAGGTTCAACATGTTTGGTTCAATGAGAATCAAAAGGAATTTACCAAATCAAAGAGAATGAAATAATTGAACAGATGAACCATTGAACCATTTTGGTTCAAAGTTTAATGGGTTCAACGGGGCTTGTTCCAAAGAATCTTGGTTCAAGTGGTCAAAAGAAATGAACCATTAAACTGTTCAACCAAAGTTGGTTCAATCGATAGGTTCAAGGGGTTGCCCAAAAGTCAAAGGATTAGATACCCTTGTAGAGGACAAGAAGAAGGCACATGGACCAATTGAAAAGACCGAAAGACAAAGGGATTTTCTTCAAGAAAAAGACTAAGGCAAAAAACAAATTCTTGTAGACTTTTTGTCTGTGGGAAATTATCTGCAGACTTTTTGTCTATGGAAAAAGTCTGTGGGGAAAATGTCTATGAAAAGAGTCCACGGGAAAATGTTCACAAAAAAAGTCCGCAAGAAAGCTCTGAAGACAAAAGGCCGTCGAAGGACCCCGAAGGGTAGGTGCCCTTGCAGGGGACTCTCAGCTATCGAATTAAAAGACACTTCCCTAAAGCCGAAGGGTCACCTTCCCTTTTGGAGGATGTAAAATAGGAAAGCCAAAGAAGGTCCAAGGGGTGACACGCATGAAGACTTCAAAATCAAGAATAACGAACTAGCCATTGGAAACGTAGTGATGGGTGCGTGAACATCATTTTCAAGGTTCGTAAAATAGCTGTTGATTTCAAAAGCCTTAAAGAAAAGCCAAATAACTTAACGACCTACCAAAAGAAGCTTGAGATCCATCCAACGACCACCTGAAGGGTAGATACCCTTGCGGGGAGCTCTTTCTGACCCCAAAATGAACCTGAATGCATTCAAAGGCTTTAAGGCCAAGACCAGTAGGAAGCGACTAAGGAACAGAGCATCAAATTGAATTAAGGACCTGATTCAATTAACCAAAAAAGGAGGAATGATGAGGAAGGATCAATAACATTTGTGCATCAGATATGTTTCTAGAATTAGATCACCAGGTGGACATCGAAGGATGTAAACATTCAATGGCGTGACCCACTTCTCTACATTGAGAAGAGCAAACGGGTAAATGCCCCTAAATTTTAGCATGTCTTTGTAACAAAATTCAATGCAACATGATGTGTTACTATTCCCGAGTCCTTCTTGAAGAGGCTATATAAGGGACTCTCTTGTTAGTGTAAAAGCTCTCTCTGATAATCAGAAACGAAACTCTACCCAAATTGAAAGGCATTACTAAGACTTTGAGCTCAGATTGTTGATCATATTTTGTTATTAGAATAAGAAAGCAAGTGACTTTTCAGACTTTGTGTTGTGATATCTTTGTTGTTGAGAAAACTATTCTTATGTCTTTTTCCTTAATATATTTTCTATTCCTTTAATTCAACCAGCAGAATTAGTGAAAGTAGTCAGGCATGTGTCCTAAAGTCAACTGTGGAGAGACTTTGTGCCCCCATAATTGCCTTTAGTGTGTTCTCTTTTTGTTTCTGTGTAAAGGACATTGGAATGAATTTGTGCCCTCATTGTCCTTCGTATCTCATTCTTGGGCAATTGAGGTGGAGACTTTGTGCTACATCTCAATCTATTGGTTACTACTTTCTTGGTTACATTTTGCAATTACTACCAAAAAGATTCTTGTGGTTTGCTGAATAGTACTTCTAAAAGAAGAGTGCTTTCTTTCATTTCCCCTGGGATTTCCCCTTTGATTTGCATGCATCATCTCTGAAGAAAGAGAGATGGATGGTTTGTTCTACCCTTGAGCATTATTTTATATATATATATATATATATATATATATATATATATATATATATATATATATATATATATATATATATAAAATAATGCTCAAGGGTAGAACAAACCATCCATCTCTCTTTGTCAACTGTGGAGAGACTTTGTGCCCCCATAATTGCCTTTAGTGTGTTCTCTTTTTGTTTCTGTGTAAAGGACATTGGAATGAATTTGTGCCCTCATTGTCCTTCGTATCTCATTCTTGGGCAATTGAGGTGGAGACTTTGTGCTACATCTCAATCTATTGGTTACTACTTTCTTGGTTACATTTTGCAATTACTACCAAAAAGATTCTTGTGGTTTGCTGAATAGTACTTCTAAAAGAAGAGTGCTTTCTTTCATTTCCCCTGGGATTTCCCCTTTGATTTGCATGCATCATCTCTGAAGAAAGAGAGATGGATGGTTTGTTCTACCCTTGAGCATTATTTTATATATATATATATATATATAGGGAACCTCCCCTTGATGAGAGGAGAGACTAGTCCCCTTTTGATGTGGTAAACCTACACATTTAGATGATCAGACCTATTTTTTTATCAGTACGTTGATTGACAAAATATTCAACCAATAGTTTTTGGTGACTCCGCTGGGGATATAGTTATGTGCATTCTGAAACCTCAAGTTTTAGATTGAATCAGTCTCTACCATTATCCATTATAGACTCCATTCCATTTTTTTGTTTTACCCATTATTATTATAACCTTACCATTCACCTCCACACCAACTGGGAAAGAACATGCAGTTTTAAATCCTCAAGCTTCAAACTAAAGCATGGTCAACTATTTTCCATTCTTGTTTCACAATCTAGAAGATTCAAGGTATACACGAAGCCAAAGGGATAAAGGTATTGTTGACCCTATATTTGAGTTGGTACAACAAAGTAATTTTGATCTATTTTCTTCACCATCTCATCTCCAACAAACCAAGAGCTTTCCTCCTACTAAAATCAGATTTCCATTTCCAAACGATGTATTCACTTCTACTGTTGATAAAGCTTTACCAATAATTACCCCTCTGAGATTTGTTATTCCTCCTTTTCATAGTCATAAAATGGCAGTTCAATTCCCTTGGGGTAATGCTTTTGGTCCTCTCAATCTTACTTCACCTCTACATGATATTTCACGTAGATTAAGGAAGAATTTCCCCAAATTCTATGGTGATGACAAAGTTCATCCTGATGAACACATTGCAGCCTTTAGCATAGCCTGTGGCGTAATTGGAGTAGAATTTGAATATGTAACAGTTAGGCTATTTGTAGAAATATTACAAGGTGCTATTGTAGATTGGTTTTATCATTTATAGGCTCAATCAGTAACTAATTGGAATACCCTCAAAGCTAAGTTTGAAGCCAGATTCAAACTTGCAGAAGATGCACATGCACTTCTGGCTCAACTTACATAGATGAAGAAATAACCTCATGAACTAATGAGGGACTTCATAGCCAAGTTTGATAAATTGAGGAACAAAATTCATAAAATTGCTCAACCTACAGCTGAGAATCTCAAACACTTCTTCATTAATTCTCAGTTACCTGAAGTAAGTTTTCTTTTGAGACGTGCTGGTCAAATAGATCTTACTGCAGCTCAACATTTTGCCACTAAAGTAGAAGATGATCTCATCTTAGCAGAGAAGATAAGAAGAGATCCAAATAATTATAGACCCTCATCATCTTCTGAATATTCATCTATAGGCACCATAGATCCAATGGTGCAGAAGTTGGCAAATGAGTTGCTTGCTCTCAAAAAGCAAATGGTGCAAGAAATGTCTTCTGCTCCTTCATACAAAGATATGCCAAGAAGGATATTTCCAAATTAGTCATATCAGGGCAATGCTGCTAGGAATTAAGGGTAACAAAATCATCTTCCTCCCCCACAAAGGAAACTTGCCTTGGAAGCTCCTCTAACCAATTCAGTAATGGGATATCTTGAAGCAAAATTAGATTTCTCTTTCCAGTCTGAATTGAATAAAGAAAATGATGCTGATCTCTTTGTAAAAAATCAATAAAAATCAGTTGGTGACTCCTACATTGGTTTCCTAAACTACCAAGATGAACCTAGAAGCAAAGGAGAAGCTTTTAATGGATGATATTCAGTGTTTACCAAGTCCAAAAACTAATCAGTCCAGCAAGCTGATAAAGGGAAGATAGAGGAGCAACCTCAACCAGTAATTACAATTGCTAAGTGTGGAACTACTCTGCCTTTCCAGTCGAAAGATCCAGTGATGACCCAAAAGGTAAATACATCAATTTCACCTTCACCTTCCACTTCAATTTTGCAAACAAGCCCTCCTCCCACCCCTCTTAAAACTCAGCAAGTTGAAATACTTTTCTCTGTACCTAGCTCAATTCAGCCATTTGACATAATTGATCATGTCAAAAAGACCAAAATACAAATGTCTAAATTTAAATATTTGTAGTCTAATCCTGATCAATTGAATAAGTTGGTCCAATATGTCAAGAACCAAATTGTCCCTGCAGAATAAAAAGATAAAAAGGTAACTCTTGATTCTCCAAAGAACATGCCCATTCTAAATAATCTTGTCATTACTCCTCTAGCTGCTCTTGAAAAAATAGAACCTTTCTATGTTTTCCTATTAATAAATGGTCACAAGCTAAGTAATTATATTATAAACTTAGGTGCATCTGACAATGTCATGCCTACTAAAGTAGCTGAATCTCTTGGCCTCACACTAACCAAGACATTTGGGAGATGTTTCTCTATAGAAAATAAGCAAGTACCATTTCTGGGGAAAATCAAAGATGCCTAATTTGCTTTTGCAGCCTTTCCAAATAAGAGAATCAAAATGACTGTCCTGGTGGCTGACATCCCAGCATCCTATGGCATTTTGCTTGGATAAAATTTTTACAAGGATGTGGGAGGAAAACTAAGCATGGACCTGTCTGAGGCAAGAATCCCTGTCCAAGGCATAATAAAGAGATTGCTCCCTGAAAAAGAGGTAAAATACGTGGTCACCCAAACATCAGCCCCTGAATCTCAAATTCTTTTTGAATCCTCAGGTATGGGTAACTAATTTCTATCTATAGACAAAGTGCATGAAACATCTGATAAAATTCTTGAAGGTGTCAACCCAAAAATCAGTACAACTAGAATAGCAAAAGAACTAGTAGCTTGCAATACAAATGAAGAAGGACCCTCCCTCTCTAATAAAGGAAAGTTTAAAAAAAATTAGTATCTGATGAGTTATGGACTCTAGAATTTGATGGCAGCTGCTCCTCTACTGGTTCAGGATTCAGGATTGTGTTGATATCTCCTCAAAGAGATATGTTTCCTTCATCTTACAAATCATAATTTAGCAACACTAACAATACATCTGAATATGAATCTCTGTTGCTTGGATTGAAGGCTGCTCAAGACAAAGGTATCAAGTTTCTTCATACTAAAAGGGATGCTGAATTGGTGGTTTGTCAAGTGAGAAACTTATACCAAACCAAGAATGAAAGATTATGTCATTGTCATAACTTGGTTTGGGACCAAATTGAAAGCTTTGATGCTTTCAAAATTTATGCCATACTTAGGGAATCTAATGACAGAGCTGATGCACTTGTTGTTTCAAGAACTCTTTTAGTTCTTCACTCAGATTTCAAAGAAGATAGGTATACTATTGAGCTAGTCTGTAGACCAAGTGTTCCTAACAATGCCAATTATTGGCAAGTATTTAATGATGATCATCAAATCATTACCATCTTGGAATGAAAAAAAAATTTCTAACAACTACGTTTTGAAGGCAGTGAATCTCAAAAGTATGAATCAGCGTCTGAATCTAGTTTAGATATAAATGAAAAATTCTTACATCTTAAAGGAAATAAAATTTTCAAAGACTGGTTTCTCTTGAGAAATTGTTTGACAAGCATGATAGATTTGTCAAACAATAAAAAATAGATTCAAGCTTCCATTAGGGATTCGATCAAGTAAATCTGACTACTAAAAAAAATCTCAAGATGGTTAACATTGGTAAGTGTTGCACCCCTAAAGAAAGATTCAATTTCACCACTTTACTCCATCAATACATGGATGTCTTAGCATATTCTTATGATGACTTGAAGTCTCTCAGACCTGATGAAATCTACCATGACATTCCTCTCAAGGTTGACTCAATGCCCTATAAACAAAAATCTAGATAGTACAATCTAAAAATATTAGGTATTATTCTGCCTAAGATACAAAAAATGTTAAATGCTAGAATCATCTTTCCAATCCATCATTCCACATGGATTGCAAACATAGTGCCTGTAAGGAAGAAGAGTGGCAAAATTTACATTTGTGTAGATTTCAAGAATCTCCATAAGTCATCTTTGAAAGATAATTATCCTTTACCAATCATGGATCAAGTGCTTCAAATAGTGACAGATTCAAAGATGTTATCAATGCTAGATGGCTTCTTAGGATATAATCAAGTTGAAGTTAGTGAAGCAAATCAACACAAGACTACATTCACCATGCCTTGGGGTACATTTGCATATAGAAGAATGCCTTTTGGCTTGATAAATGTTGGTGCCACCTTTTAGAGAGAAATGGGCTTGGCTTTTAAAGATGAGATAGGTAAATTCATATTGGTATACCTTGATGACTTAACCATCTTTTCAAAGCATTAATCTGATCATGTATGCCACTTACAACAAGTGCTAGAGTGCTGCCGCCAGAATGGTATTTTTTTGAACCCTAAGAAGTCTATTTTTGGAGTAACAGAGGAGAAACTCCTCAGACACATTGTGTCTAAAGAAAGCATAAATATTGACTCAGATAGAGTCAAGTCTATTCAAGAGCTTAATTTGCCTACAAGTAAAAATGATGTTCACTCTTTCTTCGAAAAGGTGAATTTCTTATAGAAGTTCATCCCTAAATTTGTTGAGAAGACTAGACACATTGTGAACATGATGAAAGAGAAGACCACCTTCAGCTGGACTAAAGAAGGCAAGTTAGCATTTCAATATATCAAGACTGCCATTGCCCATGCCTCTACTTTGGTTTGTCCAAATTACAACAAAAATTTCATCATTTACAGCTATGCATCTGAACACATGCTTTCAGCAATTCTTGTTCAACAAGACAAAGAAGGTATGGAATCTCCTATTTCTTACATCAGTTTCCCTCTCAAAACCCATGAGATGAAGTATTCAAATGTATAAAATCATGCCTATGCATTGGTGAAAGCAGTTAAGTATTTTTGCTTCTATATTCTAAATTCACACACTACTGCCTTAGTTCCTGACACTACAGTCAAGTCTATATTAACTCAGCAAGAGTTTGGCACAAAAAGATGCACAAAAAGAGGCAATTAGATCACAAAGATCCAAGAGTTTGATCTAGACATCAAGATGACAAAGCTAGTCAGGGGTAAAGTCCTATGCCAATTAATTGCTGACAACAAGCCAAAAAATATACAGCATGAAGAAGCTGAAGTGGAAGAGACACTAACAGTCCTTTTTGTCTCCACTACCAATGAGTGGTATTTAACTATTGTTCATTTCCTTACTTATGGTGAATGTCCTACTCATTTGTCTTATAAAGAAAGGAGGACTATCAAGTTGAAAGCTGCCAATTTTGTCCTTTGGGACAACGGCTTGTACAAGAGAAACATAGATGGAGTATTCCTTCACTGTGTAGACAAAGAACAACAAAGCCATATTTTGAAATCTTTTCATAATCTAACCTATGGAGGACATTTTTCTACTCATGTAACTGCTCACAAGATTCTGTGAGCCAGGTATTACTAGCCAACTCTTTTCCAAGATGCATATAAGTGGGTGAGAAAATGTGAACTCTGCTAGCAATTTGTTGGAAGACCCAAGTTAGCCACCTTGCCTCTCAATCAAGTGATTATAGAAGAAACATTCCAGCAATGGGGGATTGATTTTATTGAGACCATAAACCCATCTTTAAGTGCTGGACATGATTATGTCCTTACAGTAACTGACTATTTCACCAAGTAGGTAGAAGCAATCCTAACTAAGCATGCTACTTCAAAAGTTGTATGTAATTTCCTCAAGGAGAATATCATTTCTAGGTTTGGAGTTCTAACCAAAATTGTTACTGACAATGTAGCTTGTTTGACCTCTCAAAAAATTACATAATTCTATTTCCATTATGGAATTACACTCTCTCACTCTTTTGATTATTTTCCATAAGGGAATGGACAAGCTGAATCAAGTAATAATTACTTGGTAACTATCATCAAGAAGCTAACAGATGACAATCAAAGGACATGGCATAAATCATTAATTGATGATCTATGGGTAGATAGAATCACACTAAAGAAGGCAATTGGTATGTCTTATTTTCAACTTCTTTATGGTATTAATGCTGAAATACCAATCACCTTAGAATTGCTAGCCTTGAAATTGGCAAAGGCAATTGAAGATCAGACATATGAAAGATCTCTTGATAAAAGAATCATGTGCCTAACTGAGCTGAATGAATAGAAAACCATGGTGGTGGACCGAATTGCTACTCATCAAAGTTTGGTAAAGAAACTCTTTGACTAGAAGGCCAAATATCATGATTTTTAGATTGGGGATCAAGTCCTGCTGTGGGACAAAAGGAGAGAACTAAAAGGGATGCATGGAAAGTTTGAATCCCTTTGGAGAGGCCCATTTATAATTCATCAACACAATGATGAAAATAGATTTCTACTAAAATATCAAGATGGAACACTCTTTTCTTTGCCTCATAGTGGGCAACATCTGAAAAACTTTAACTCTTGAAGTATCAGATCATTGTATCTATACATATGTATATTTGTATAGTTTTTAATTCTATTTTATTTTTTTTTCCCATTTTTGATGCCTTTCATTTTTGGGTAACATGACTCTACAACCCAATGGTACTCATGAAGACATTGGAGATTCTAGATTCTCCTCCCTTCAATTCTTTTTATAATTGATAGAAGTTCCCCAACTAGAGCCAGCTATTGTCCCCCAAAAATATCACTCATTTTTGGGACAACATTTGAACTATTTTGGTCCTATAGACCAAAATTGTCTCTTCACTTTTCTAAATTCATTATGAGCATTCAAATTCCTCATTTTTCAAGCTTCTTAGAAATCTACAGACTCTGTAGGCTAGAATCTACAGACTCAGCAAGCTAGAATGTACGGACTCAGTAGGCTAGAATCTACGGACTCTGTAGGCTTGAATCTATGGACTCTACAAGAAGGAAAATCTATGAACTATGTAGGCCAAATTCAATGGACTTCACAAGTTGATTTCTACAAACTCTGTAGGAATGAAGCAAGCTCTCAACACTTAGGCGATTTCAAAGTTGGTTCAATGACCAAGTTCAACCAAAAGAGTTCATCGACAAGCTTCTAAGCAAGGATTGAACCATTAAACTGTTGAACCTTGAACCATTTTGGTTCAATAGATTCAACAGGTTAAAATATTCAACATTAGCAGCAAGAGTTCAATAGGTTCAAAGGCTTCTACAAGCAGGTTCAATCAAGGTTTGACAAGTTTTTGAGGCTTGAACCATTGAACCGTTGAACCATTGAACCACTTTGGTTCAAAGGTTCAATGGGGTCAAGGTTCAATAGGGTCAACACATTTGGTTCAATGAGGATAAAAAAGACTTAGCCAAATCAAAGAGAATGAACTGATTAAACTGATGAACCATTTAATCAATGAACCATTAGACCATTTTTGTTCAAAGGTTCAAGGTTCAAGGTTCAACGAGGCTTGTTCCAAAGAATCTGGGTTCAATCAGTCAAAAGGAATGAACCATTGAACTATTAAACTAAAGTTGGTTCAATCAGTTGGTTCAATCGATAGGTTCAAGGGGTTACCCCAAAGTCAAAGGATCAGATACACTTGCGGAGGGTAGGAAGAAGGCACATAGACCAATTGAAAAGACTGAAAGACAAAGGGATTTCCTTCGAGAAAAAGACTAAGGCAAGAAACGAATTCTTGTAGACTTTTTATCTGTGGGAAATTATCTGTGAAATTTTTGTCCACGGGAAAATGTTCACATAAAAAGTTTGTCGGGAAAATGTCTGTGGAAAAAGTCTGCAGGAAAGCTCCGAAGGACTCTGAAGACAAAAGGCTGCTGAAGGACCCCGAAGGGCAGGTGCCCTTGTGGGGGACTCTCAGCTGCTGAATTAAAGGACACTTCCCCAATGCTGAAGGGTCACCTTCCCTTTGGGAGGATGCAACACAGGAAAGCCGAAGAAGGTCCAAGGGGTGACGCGCCTAAAGACGTCAAAATTAAGAACAGTGAGCTAGCCATTGGAAACGTAGTGACGGGTGCGTGAATATCAATTTCAAGGTTCATAAAATAGTTGTTGATTTTGAAAATCCTTAAAGAAAAGCCAAAGAACTTAGTGACCTACCAAAAGAAGCCCGAGATCCATCTGAAGACCACCTAAAGGGTAGATACCCTTGCGGGGGGCTCTTCCCGACCCTAAAACAGATCCAAATGCATTCAAAGGATTTAAGGCCAAGACCAATAGGAAGCGACTAAGGAACAAAGCATAAAATTGAATCAAGGACTCGATTCAATTAACCAAAAAAGGAGGAATGATGAGGAAGGATAAAAAACATTTGTCCATCAGATGTGTTTCTAGAAGCAGATCACTAGGTGGACATCGAAGGATGTAAACATTCAATTGTTGACCCATTTCTCTGCATTGAGAAGAGCAAATGGGTAAATGCCCCTAAATACTAGCATGTCTTCGTAACAAAATTCAATGCAACATGATGTGTTATTGTTCTTGAGTCCTTCTTGAAGAGGCTATATAAGGGACTCTCTTGTTAGTGTAAAAGCTCTCTTTGATAATCAAAAATGAAACTCTGCCCAAATTGAAAGGCATTACTGAGACTTTGAGCTCAGATTGTTGATCTTATTTTGTTATTAAAATAAGAAAGCAAGTGACTTTTTAGACTTTGTGCTGTGATATCTTTGTTGTTGAGAAAACTATTCTTATGTCTTTTTTCTTAATATTTTTTTGTTCATTTAATTCAATAAGCAAAATTAGTGAAAGTAGTTAGGAAGGTGTCCTGAAGTCAAATGTGGAGAGACTTTGTGCCCCCATAATTGCCTTTAGTGTGTTTTCTTTTTGTTTCTATGTAAAAGACATTGGGATGACTTTGTGCCCTCATTGTCCTTCGTATCTCATTCTTGGGCAATTGAGGTGGAGACTTTGTGCTGCATCTCAATCTGTTGGTTACTACTTCCTTGGTTACATTTTGCAATTACTACCAGAAGGATTCTTGTGGTTTATTGAATAGTACTTTTGAAAGAATAGGAGTGCTTTCTGTCATTTCCCTTGAGATTTCCCCTTTGATTTGCATGCATCATCTCTGAAGAAAGAGAGATGGATGGTTTGTTCTACCCTTGAGCATTATATATATATATATATATATATATATATATATATATAGGGAACCTCCCCTTGATGAGAGGAGATATTAGTCCCCTTTTGATGTGGTAAACCTACAAATTTGGATGACCAATCTTCCTACTTTGGATGATCAGACCTATTTTGTTTATCAGTACGCTGATCAACAAAATATTCAACCAACATTATTAGCCTAACAACCTAGCCTAATGTTAAGACCTTGGAATAAGACCTAATAGGTAATGATTTTGTAAGAGACATTAAGACAAGTTATATTATGCCAATTATAAATGATTTTGGGGTCACCACCTTTTAGGATGAATTTTATATGTCTTTTGTTGATGGATAAGTGCAAAGTCTGTGAGTGGAAGGATTTGAGTTAGACTTGGTAAAGTTCAGCCCCTATAGTATCCAAAATTTTCTTATAAAATTTGTAGGGGAAGCAATCACATCCTTAGGCTTTGTCATTGGCCATTTACATCAAAAATTCAAAGAGATCATTCAAAGATAGAATCATGTCACAAGTGACCCTTTGGGTAGATTAAACATTAGGAGGAACCACTAAGAGGCATTGATTTAGGGCCTACTAGCTTTTCATGGATGGTGGTTGGGAAGAAAAGACTTGCTAAAAATGTTTGGAAAAAGCCTTGACCATATCAGGTATATTTGTCAATCGCTATCCATTATCCTAAAGGGTGACCATTTGTTGGGCAATGGATTTAACCTTTAAAATATGGAATAATTCTTTGGAGACCTGATCGCCTACTTTGAACCAATACATATGAGCCCCAAGTTGAGCACCATAGGCATTATAATGATCAATTAGGATTACCACTTAATCTTGGCTAATTAGTGCCCATAAATGCATAAAAATCTAACCATCTAATTGATAGCATCTACCCACCACTGGGTCCACCTTGGATGTTGGGTAAGACTAGGAACAAGACTCCATACCCGCTTGATGTGTACCATAGTGGGCCCATAATCTAGGAGGGTCTTATTAATAAAGAAATATGTCATATGAAATTTAAGATTTTTGAATAGCTAAGTAATGTGAAACCTGTTGTTTCCAAAATCAGCTTAGCTCATTTTTGGGAACAACCCCCTACGAAACTTGTTCATTTCATCTTTTGTCTCTCTAAGTTCATTTTTCGAGATGGGTTTTTCTCATTCTCATTTTGGCTCGACTGATATCGTTCAAAATTTATAATATCTTTTCATCACATTTTCCTCAAAACATGGAAGTCGTTACAGTCTCGATGCATTTAGAGGGCCATATTTTGTTTCTTTTAGAGTTAGGGTTTTTTTCTATTTTCGTGCATGGGTGGCAATATTTGCCACCAGTGCATTTCTCTTGATGCCTGCAGGAGTGGAAATTTTTGCTGGCCCTACATCTCGCCTGTAGGAGCGGTGATTTTTGTCACCCCTACATTTTAACCTGCACAGGTGGCAAAAATTGCCGCCCCTACATTTTCCCTTCTCACATGCAAGAGTAGCAATTTTTGCCGCCCCTGCATGTCACTTTCTGATTTCCTAGTGTAAGGGCGGTGATTTTTGCTGCCTGTGCACTGTCTCATTTTTTTGTGTGTAGCATTTATTACTACATGTGCTTGGTTGTTGGAGTTGATTTTCACCCCATTTAATCTGATTTTAACCTCTTTTTTTCTTCATTTCTTCTCTCCTCCTCTACCCTCTACCTCTGGATGATCCAACGAATGGGTTAAAGTGTGTTTTTGTGGATTTAGGCTCATGATGCGCATGTTTCTCCAAGTAGGTCATGTTTTTAACATTTATTTCTCCCTTCTCTTTAAGTTCACTTTCAATTTTTCATGTAGTTTTCTTTTCTTCTCTCCCTCCCCATCGGCCTTCCAAGCTTCCTTTTCATGCTAGGGCAGTGATTTTTGCTACCCCCCTTGCCTGTAGATTCATTACTTTAACCTACATAGGTAGCTAAATTTGTCACCCATGTCTTGTTGACTAACCCTATATAGGCGGCAAAATTTGCCACCTGTGCTCATCTCTTTCCTGACCTGCATCGACAGCAAATTTTGCCACTGACGCAGGGTGAAGGTGCACGGGTAGCAAATTTCACACCCATACACCTTCCATCTAAACATGCATGAGCAGCAAAATTTTCTGCCTGCACTCTGTTGTTCTCCCCTAGCATGTAGGGGCAGCAAATTTTGCTGCCCATGCAAGCTGAACCTGCATAGGTGGCAAAATTTGCTACCCGTGCCTTCTTTTTTGACCATTCTTTATGCAAGGGCAGAAAATTTCACCACCCATCTATTTCTCATCCAAATTTCTCTAACTCTAGAGAAATTTTCCTCTTTTTCATTTTTTTTCTTTCTCCCCTTTTTCCCTCAGTTTTTGACCCAGCCTTGTTAAGTGCCCTTCCTTAATCATGATCACCCAACGTGCGAATTCTCTAATTTACTCACTATTCCCTAATTGCATGATCATGGTTGCAGTACCCTCTAAAGATTCTTGCTCATCAACATCTGCTCAACTGAGGCTAGTTCTGATGTCTGAAACTTCTCTGAAAAAGTCAAAAGCAATGAAGTACCGGTACTAGGGCATCTTTTTGATCACTTTAGTCACCTCTACTATTGACGACATTAGAGATATAGAAATTGGCCACGTGGATATGGCTGAGTTTATGACCAAAACCAAGGCAACAAACTTGAGTTTTGAAATGAAGAGAATCGTTGAAAGCAACATTCATCTGGTTGCCACTTTTCCAGTGGCAACACATCATATAGAGTTCATCCTCCAGTGCACCCAGTTCTACAACAAAGAGATGAGAACAGTCTCAGATGCCAGTAGCAACATAATAATTAAGTTAGATCTCGAATTCATTGACAAAGTCTTAATGTGCCCTCTTGCTACTGAAGTGTTGAGGATTGACTTCATAGAGGCACATAAAGAGCATGATAAGGACCCTGAGAGGGCAAAGAAAGTAATGAATAATAGGTGGCTGAAGACCCCCAGAACCAATTTATCTAGATGGCTACAGAACTTCCCAAGGAGTGATTTCATTGAAGAAGTGCGAGGTCTCCCGTCCTCCTCACAGTTCCACGAGTGAATGTACCCTTTCATCAAAATCATCCTTCAAGGTAAACAGGTCATCTTCTGGGGTGAGTAGATTAGCAACACTCTTCATGAGTAACTGACCAAGGTACAAACTACTTCAAAGTTCTATATGACTTTGTACCTGGTGTACATAGCTGCCTCCATGCAAACCTTTCCAAGTTTGACAACTGAAGGGGACAGAAAGACCACCTCAGTCTACTCATATTACCCTCAGCTAACACTACAAGGATCAATCCACCATTTTAGAAGGGTAAATGATGCTTTTTTCATATTATTTTTGTGTCTCTTTGACCCTCAGCTCAAGTAGAAGAGAGTATCTGATGAGGCATGGACGACCGTCAATGACTATGGCTATATGTTCTTACAATTTCTCTCTTTCGGCTATCTTTGGGTTGGCTTTTTCCAAGGCTATCCCTATATGCTCCCCAAGTTTCTTTTTGATAAGTTAGTCTTAATGGAGCTGTGTAGACAAATGGTTGTCATACACACTAGGCAGATGGAACTGAAAAAGCTAGGTTTCAAGTTTCCAATTGAAATTGGCAGATACTCGATTTTGATAGCAGCCAAAGCCAAGGTCATGGAGACAAAGATGCAACTGGTTACTATAAAATAGTTCAAGAGGAGGGATAAGTTTGACTATAGGAGTGTCAAAGACATGATCGGAAGAAAGACTCAGATTTATGAGCCTATGATCGAAGACATCTGGGTAGACCTGTAGACAGCTGAAGAAATCAAGAAAATGGACTACAACAGGCTGACCCTAGAACAGATCAAATATTTGGGGCTTGCAGAGAGTCCCTGCAATCTGGTAAATGATAAGAACATTATCAATAGCAAGTACCTAGCTGAGAAGATTGCTAACTCCCCTCTTCCTCTAGTTTAGTGGTCTTAAAAAGAATTAACTTCTTTGAGGAAGAGATTCGAGCCAATATTAGCTAACACCAATGATTAGTTAGTAGCCAAAAGGATCACACTGAAAGAGTTTATTATAGGATCAGAGGCTGAGTTCCAAGTAGAAATGAGGAAGAAGGCATAAAATAGGACCAAGAACAAAGGTGATGTTCCTTCTCCATTTAGGCCTCACAAGCCTAGAATCATCTTCATTTCCAAGAAGTCAAAAGTTGTTGAAGAGCTAGAATCGACGACTAAGGAAGTTAGAGAACAAAGCTCCCAAGATCAGGCAACTCAACAAATGGAGACAAATGACAGGCCCTAAGATCAGCAAAGGACTGAGCCTCTACCTTCCCAGGAAGGGGCATGGCCACTTGCAGACGTCTCTCCTTCACCACCTTTTTCTCCTATCAGTGTTCCTTCTTCTAGAGCCGCCACTCCTTCCAAATTCATGTTTGGTGATCCTCAATGTGATTTTGGAGATACTCTTCATTCCTCTGAGTCTATTCCTATTCTGGCATCTCCTTCCTTCAATTTAGGAGAAAGTTTTACCCTTGATCAATCAACGGCTGATACGGTCTCACCAGTTACTCCAACTATGACCACTATTACCACTAGCAGTGTAGAAGTTACCATGGTAACACCAGCGATAGGAACTATTGCCACAATAGGTACTTCTTCTCTCCCTCCTTATATGTCAGCTTTCACACCTAAAATAAAAAAGCTAGCCATCTCTCCAGATGACTTTGATTTTAGCAAGATAGTGCTGGTGAAATCTAAGGCCCCTAAGAGATCAAGGATCCTCTCAAAATTGGTTGAAAAAAGGGGCATACATTTTTGGAAATAGCTAAACCACCGCAAGATGCAACCCTTGAGGGTTTTTACATGAGCATCTATTCCATCTCTCGTGTTGAACTTGGATAAGTTACTCACGAAGGTGTGGAAAGCAATCTACAGTCTGCAATAGACATCATGGTCCAAAAGTTTGACAGAGAAAAGGAGATGAAGGACTACTATAAGGTTAAGATAGAGCAATTAACCGTAGTAGTCAAGAAATTCACCCTTCTCCCTGAAGTGGCAACTCCAAAGGCCTTTTCCATAGACGACCCTATCATTCAAAAGGCGGAGAAAACCTATATAAAAGGGAAAGTGCTAGAGGATTACATTGAAAAGATACATACTCAAGGAATTTCCTTACTTACAGAGGTTGCTGAGAAGATGGACAAGATGAAGAAAGTGAGGATGGATTTGGAGGACCTCGTCTCACTTATTTCTCAGGACATTGATAGTATAAAGAAATAGCTTAGCAAGTAGAGGGAAACGAAAGATCTGAAGAAAAGCACCTTGATATCCATTGTTGTTATTTCTAGCAAAGATTCTTATGTTGAGATTAAGGAATCACTAATATATAGAGTTCAGGTACTCAAGGAGATAATCAAAGATCTCGAGTCTTCTAAAGATGCTAGTGAGAAAAGTGATATAGGCCTACTGAATAGACTGGAAGAACTACCTTGCAACCTCACCACCAGGGACAATCAATTTCTCTCAGCCGAAGAGATGATCCAAGAATTCAAGGGTATGATTCAGAGAGATTTTAAAGAGAAAGATTTCTCAATGACTTCTGTGGACAATATTTTAGATACTCAGTTAACTCTGGATGATCTGAGATCCAGGTTAACTAGTCAAGCTAAGGCAATCACAACATTGAAGGATGCTATAATCAGAGCTAGGGTCATCTTTAAGAACACCATTGCGCGAGACAACATAATAATTTAGGCATCTATTACTATATATGATGCTCATCTAAAAAAGTCTGGCGGCAAAAGTTGAAACTTTTTCCCTTTCTCTTCTTCTTTTCTCATGCACTTTTGTCATGTAAAAGTGCATGTAATTTTGTAATATGTAATTACATGTGAAAAATATAGAAAAATATCTCAAGAGTCAAAGATGACTCATCTTTGACTTAGATATTTTTATATTATAATCTTTTTATTTTTGAAGGTTTCTCCCTATATATAGTGGAGACCTCTTTTGTAAATAGATCTTGGATAATTGAAAGCAAAAACTCTGCTGAAATTGAGACACTTTTTGAGACTTTGTGCTCAATTTGTAAATCATATTTTGTTAAATGAATGAGAAGCAAGTTTATTTCAAACTTTGTGTTGAAGTTATCTGTGTTATTTAGGAGACAGTTCTTATGTCCTATTTCCTGATAATCTCTTATTTGTTTGATTTAATAAGGAAAGTGGGTGTGTTGATATTATCTGAAGGCATTTCTAAAAGATAGAAGAGAGACTTTGAGCTACTTTTATCTTTGTGATCCTTTTATCTTTTATAGTTTCAGGTGAAGACTTTGTGCTTCGTTTTACTCTATGGTTATGCTTGTTTCGAATCGGTGAAGGAGGCTATGGAAGACTTTGTGCTTATGTAAGTTTCTTTGTGAACTTTGTTACTTCAGGTGATTTTTTACTCTATACTAGATACCATTCCTAAAAAAAAAGGAATGTTGTTGGCTAATGACCAGGATTTCTCTCTCTTGTTCCTTGGACATCACCTCTGAAAAAAGAGAGGTGGATGTTGTTATACCACCCCAAGTATTATTTTCTACTTAATTATATATACATATAGTATATAAATATTCAAAAGAAAACCTCCCCTTGATGAGAGGAGAGATTTACCTCATTTAGATCTGGTAAACCCACACTTTTTTTAGTGTAAATCTCCCTGTGCTGTGGTTGATATACCCATTTTGTCATCAGTTAGTTGACGAAAAAATATTCACCCAACAATTTTTTGGTGACTCCATTGGGGAATCAAACATGCAATCTAAAACCTCAAGTTTTAGATTGAAACAGTCCCTACCCTTATCCATTACATAGTCTGGCAACTCCGTTCCATGTCTTACCCATTATCATTATAGCCATATCATCTTCTTCCATCTCTGTTATATTATCTGGTTTGCAAAACCAGATTTGCTGGAGAAGAGCGCGCAGTTTGAAGTCCCAAACTTCAAACTAAAGCAGATCCTGCTCTTTTCCATTTTTGTTTTAAAATCTGGCAACTCCACGCTACACAAGAAGCCAGAGATCTAAGGGTGTTTTTGACCCCGTGTTTGAGTTGGCACAACAGAGCAATTTTGATATGTTTCCTCCACCACCTTTCCTCCAACGGTCTAGGATTCTTTCTCCTGACCTTATCGGGTCACCAACACAAGGTAGAGCTTCTTTTCTTGCTATTAATAGTGCCCTGCCTAAAAATACCCTACCAAGATTTGTCATCCCGCCATTTAATCATCCTATCATAATGGCTCAAGGTCTGTGGGGCAATTCCTTTGGTCCTCTTAATTTAACCCCACCCTTGCATGAACTACCTCATAGTTCCAAGAAAATTTTTCCTAAGTTTTTTGGTGACGGGAAGGTTCATTTTGACGAGCATATTGCCACTTTTTCCATAGCATGTGGTGTAATCGGTGTAAAATTTGAGAATGTAGCAGTGAGACTTTTTGTAGAAACTCTACAAGGCATTGTCGTGGATTGGTTCTACCACCTTCAAGCTCAAACTATAACTGACTGGAATACACTAAAGTCCATATTTGAAGCTAGATTTAAACCTGCTAAAGATGCACATGGCTTGTTAGCTCAGCTAACACAGATGAAAAAATAATCCCAAGAACCCATGAGGGATTTTATAGCCAAATTCAACAAGTTAAGGAACTGGATTCCAACTGTTGCTCAACCCACGCTAGAGAATCTCAAGTGTTTTTCTATCAACTCGTAGCTTCTTGAAGTAAGTTTCTTGTTGAGGTGAGCTGGCCCTATGGATCTAGCATTGGCTCAAAATTTGGCTATTTAGATTGAGGATGATCTTATCCTGGTAGGTAATATCAAAAAAAACCCTAGTAAAAATAGATTCTCTTCATCTACTGAAAGCTCTTCTACAAGCACTGCAGATCCTATGGTGAAAAAATTGACAAATGAACTGATAGCTCTAAAGAGACAAATAGCCCAAGGTATGTCTGATTTCACCTATCGAGATATGCCTAGGAGAATGTTCCAGAATCAACAATATCAGGGTAATGCTACTCGAAATCAAAGGCAACCAAATCGCCTACCTCTCCCTCCAGGGAAATTGGCCATTGAAGTAGCACCTGCCAATTCAGTAGTTAGTTACCTAGAGGCTAAACATGACTATTCACTCTAACCTCAGTTGGACTAACAAGATGATGCTAATCTCTTCGATGAGCAGGAAGAAGAATTAGCTGGCGACTCCAATATTAGTTTCTTAGATTACCAGGGTGAAGCTGGAAGTAAAGGAGAGGGGTTGGATGGATCTTATGCTATTTTCACCAGATCTCAAAACCAGTCAGCTCCACAAGTTGACAAAGAGAAAAAAATAGAAGAAACTTGACTGGCGGTTTCCATCGCTAAACGAGGAACTCCATTGCCTCAATCAAAAGATCAGGTAACTCACCAAAAAGTAAGTACCTCCAACCACCCCATACCTTCCACCTCTGTTGCTCAGACTAGTACCACACCTACTAAAGACCCAGATGAGGGACTCTCTTCCTCTATTTCAAATTCTTTTTAATTATTTAATATAATTGATCACGTCAAAAAGACTAAAATCTAAATGACAGAGATTGAATACTTGAGAGCTAACCCAGAACAATTTGATAGGTTTGTAGAATGTGTGAAAAATAAGGCCGTCTCTGTAGGACAAGATTCTTCAAAGGCCGTTCATGATCCCCTCAAAGATAAATCCAATCAAAATAATCTTGTCATGACTCTTGTTGTTGCTCCCAGGAAAATAAAACATTTTTATGTTTCTCTGCTAATAAATAGTTACAAACTAAGTAATTGCATAATAGACTCTAGAGCTTCAGATAATGTCATGCCTACCAAAGTGGCAGATTCCCTTGAACTAAATTTGACCAAAACTTTTGGGAGGTGTTTTTCTATGAAAAACAAGCAAGTTCCACTCCTTGGTCAGATAAAAGATGCCCAATTTGCTTTCGCAGCTTTTTCAGAAAAGAGGATAAAAATGATGATTCTAGTGGCCGATGTTCCAGCCTCTTACGAAATTTTACTTGGGAAAATTTTTTGTAAAGATGTTAGAGGTGAGCTAAGCATGGACTTGTCGAAAGTGAGGATCCCAATTCAAGGTGTTATGAATAAGTTGCTTCCTAAAAAATAGGCAAGGTATGTAGTCACCCAATCATCAGCACCGGAAGCTCAAATTTTATTTGAGTCTTCAGGCATGGGCAACTACTTCCTATCTATAGATGAGATCCATGAGGCATCTGGTGAAACTCCTATAAGTGACAACATAGAATTGTGTTCAGTTGACATAGCGGAAGAATCGGTGAAGAAAAATGAACACATAGAACAACCTCTTCCCCCAAATGAAGAAGTTTTCAAAGAAAAAGTGGTGTCTAATGAGTTATGGACCTTAGAATTTGATGGCAACTGCTCTTCTACTAGTTTTAGAGCTAGAGTTATGTTGGTATCTCCTCAAGGAGACATTGTTCCTTTGTCTTACAAGTTGTAGTTCAACAACACCAACAACACAACTGAGTACGAATCCCTGTTACTTAGATTATAGGCTGCCAGAGAAAAAGGCATTAAGCTACTCCATGCTAAAGGGGATGCCGAATTAGTGGTTTGCTAGGTAAGAAACCTCTAACAAACTAAAAATAAAATATTGCACCACTATCACAATCTTGTCTGGGACCAAATCAAAATTTTTGATGCTTTCAGCATCTCTACCGTTCCATGAGAATTCAATGATCGGGTGGATACATTGGCTGTCTCTGCTACTCTCTTGGTTCTCCACCTAGATTTTAAAGGAGATAAGTACACTATTGAACTAATCTTTCAACCAAGTGTACCTGATAATGCCAGCCATTGGCAAGTATTTAACAACAATGATCAAATCATTGCCTTCTTGGAGCAAAAGGATAGCTTCGAATAATTGCATTTTGAAGGTAGTGAAATCCAAGAATACGAAGCAACTTCTAAATCAAAAATGAACACAGGAAAGGATTTCTTGTAGCTTAAGGGGAATAAGATCCCCAAATGCCTGGTTTCCCTAGAGAAATTGTTTGATAACCATGACAAGTTTATTAAACAACAACGAATAGATTCAAACTCCTCTCAAAATTTTGATCAGGTAAACCTGGGAACCAAGGGAGATCCTAAGATGGTAAACATTTGGAAATGCTACACTCTCGAGGAGAGATTTAGGCTTGCTAATCTACTTTGCCAATATATGGATGTCTTAGCTTATTCTTATGATGACCTGAAATCACTCAGGCCGAATGACATTCACCACGACATTCCTCTTAAGGCAAACTCTATTTCTTACAAGCAAAAGTCTAGGCAATATAATCCAAAAATCTCAGGTACTATTTTAGCTGAGATACAAAAAATTCTTGATGCCTGAATAAATTTTCCAATCCATCACTCCACATGGATTGCCAACATAGTGCCTATCAGAAAGAAGAATGGTGAAATTTGAATCTGCGTGGATTTCAAGAACTTGAATCAGTTATCTTTAAAAGATAACTACCCTCTCCCTATCATGGATCAAGTTCTGCAAATGGTAACAGGTTCGAAAATGTTATCAATGTTGGATGGTTTCTTGGGGTACAATCAGGTCGAAGTTAAAAAAGTAGATCAGCATAAGACGACCTTCACCACACCTTGGGGCACATTAACCTATCAAAGAATGACTTTTGGTCTGATAAATGTAGGCACCAAATTTCAAAGAGCGATGGACCTCACTTTCAAGGATGAGATGGGTAAGTTCATTGTAGTGTACCTGGATGATTTGACAGTATTTTTAAAGAATCATTCTAACCATGTCCACCATTTGCAAAGAATATTGGAATGCTGTCGTCAGAACAGTATTTCTCTAAATCCAAAGAAATCTATTTTTGAGGTGACTGAAGGGAAACTTATCGAACACATTATGTCTTGAGATGGTATCAAAATTGACTCAAAAAGAGTCAAGTCCATCCAGGAACTTACTCTGCCTACCAGCAAAATTGCGGTTCACTCTTTCTTTAAAAAGGTGAATTTTATTCAGAGATTCATTCCTGAGTTTGCTAAAAAGACTCGCCACATCATCAACATGATGAAATACAATGCTACCTTTAGGTGGATTATTGAGGGCAAATTAGCATTTAAAGACATCAAGGAAGCGATTGCTCGCGCATCAATTCTGGTTTGTCCAGACTACACCAAAAGCTTTAAAATATATAGTTACATCTCTGAACATACACTCTCAGCCATTTTAGTTCAACAAAACAAAGAAGGCATGGAATCTCCTATTTCCTTCATGAGTTGTCCACTTAAGGTTTATGAGCTAAAATATTCCAACATGGAGAAGCATGCATACGTGGTGGTCAAAGTAGTCAAGCATTTCAGGTTTTATATCTTGAACTCACACACTGAAGTTCTCGTACCTGATACAATAGTGAAGTCCATTTTGACTCAACAGGAGTTTGTTAAGAAGAGGGGTAATTAGATCACCAAGATTCAAGAGTTTGATTTGGACATTAAACCTACCAAACTCGTGCGAGGAAAGGACCTTTGTCAGTTGATTGCCAACAACATTCTAGATGAAGTAGAAAGTGAAGAAATAGAGATCGAAGACATGCCTACAGTCCTCTTTGTTGCCACCACTGATGAGTGGTATTCCAACATTGCTCATTTTCTGACGTATGGTGAGTGTCTTGCTCATCTCTCCTATAAGGAGAAATGGAATGTTAAGTTAAAGGTTGTTATTTATGTTCTATGGGATAATGGTCTGTACAAAAGGAACCTGGACGAAGCATTTTTTCAATGTGTTGATAAGGTGCAACAAGATAAACTCTTAGAGTCTTTCCATAATTTGGCCTGTGGAGGGTATTTTTTCACATCGGTGACAATGAACAAGATTTTGTGAGCAAGGTCCTATTTGGCCCACGTTGTTTCAGGATGCCTATGAATGGGTGCGTAGGTGCGAATTGTGTCAACAATTCATTGGGAAACCTAAACTAGCTGCATTGCCTCTCAAGCCAGTAGTAATCGAAGATCCTTTTCAGTAGTGGGATATTGACTTCATTGGCACAGTCAACCCATCTTTGAGTGCCAGACATTATTATGTCTTCACAGTGACTGATTACTTTACTAAGTGGGTGGAAGCCATCCCAACCAAGCATGCTATGTATAAAGTGGTGTGCAATTTTCTCAAAGAAAATATTATCTCCCAATTTGAGGTCCCACTTAAAATTGTAACAGATAATGTGGCCTATTTTTATTCACATGAAATTACTCAATTCTATTCTTATTATGGGATTATCCTATCCCACACTTTAGATTATTTCTTTCAGGGAAATGGCCAAGCAGAATCGAGCAATAAGAACCTAGTCATTATTATCAGGAAGTTGGTAGATGACAACCAGAGGACTTGGCACAAGGCATTATTTGATGATTTATGGGTGAATAGGATTACTCCCAAGAAGGCCATAGGTATGTCGCCTTTCCAACTTCTGTATGGTTTAAATGTGGAGATACCCATCACTCTAGAACTACCAGTGCTCAAGTTAGCCAAAGCAATGGAAGACTCAACCTTCAAAAGTTTGATCGAAAAAAGGATCATGTGTCTGACCGAACTGAATAAGCAGCAAACCATGGTAGTGGATCGAATTATGGCGCATCAGAACTAGGTGAAGAAACTTTTTGATTAAAAAATTAAGGTTCATGAATTTCAAGTCAAAGATCAAGTCTTGTTGTGGGACAAGAGGCGAGAACTGAAGGGAATGCATGGCAAATTTGACTCCTTATAGAGAGGCCCATTCACCATTCGACAGCGCTGTGGTGAGGCTAGTTTCTTGATAGAATACCAGGATGGGACACAATTTGCACTACCCCATAGTGGACAACATCTGAAGCTGTTCAACCCTTAAAGCTTAGATGGGTCCATTTGTATATATGTATAATTTTTATGTTTTGTCTATTTTTCTTTCATTTTTAGCTTGACTCCGTAGCCCAATGGCTTGGATGAAGGCAACTTAGAGACTAGTTTCTACTCCCATTGATTGATTTGATTAACAAAAGTTTTCCAACAGGAGCCAGCTATTATTTGCAAAATCAGCTTAGCTCATTTTTGGGAATAACCCCCTACGAAACTTTTCTGTTTCATCTTTTGTCTCTCTAAGTTTATTTTTCAAGATGGGTTTTTCTTGTTCTCATTTTGGCTTGACTGATATCCTTTGAAATTCATAAAATCTTTTCATCACATTTTTCCCAAAACATGGAAGTCATTACAGTCTCAATGCATTCAAAGGGACATATTTTGGTTCTTTTAGAGTTAGGGGTTTTTTCTATTTTCATGCACGAGCCGTGATTTTCCCCACCAGTGCATTTCTCTTGACGCCTATAGGAATGGCAATTTTTGCCGCCCCTGCATCTCACCTATAAGAGTGGTGATTTTTGTCGCCCCTATATTTTAACCTGCATGGGCGGTAAAAATTGTCGCCCCTACATTTTCCCTTCTCACATGCAGGAGTGGCAATTTTTGTCGCCCCTACATGTCACTTTCTGATTTCCTAGTACAAGGGTAGTGATTTTTGTCACCCGTGCACTGTCTTGGTTTTCATGCATGGCATTTATTACCACACATGCTTGGTTGTTGGGGTTGATTTTCACCCCATTTAATTTGATTTTAACCTCTTTTTTTATTCATTCCTCCTCTCCTCCTCCTACCCTCTACCTCTAGATGATCTAGCGAAAGGGTTAAAGTGCACTTTTGTGGATTTGGGCTCACGGTGCACGTGGTTCTCCAGGTAGATTGTGTTTTTGCCATTTATTTCTCCCTTCTCTTTAAGTTTGCTTTCAATTTGTTATGTAGTTTTCTTTTTTTCTCTCCCTCCCCGTCGGCCTTCCAAGCTTCCTTTTCATGCTGGGGTGGCAATTTTTGCCACCCCCCCTTGCCCACAGATTCATTGCTTTAACCTACATAGGTGGCTAAATCTACCACCCATGTCTTGTTGACTAACCTTGTACAGGTGGAAAAGTTTTCCACCCACGCTCATCTCCTTCCTGACCTGCATCGGCGGTGAATTTCACCGCTGACGCAGGGTGAAGGTGCACGGGTGGCAAATTTCATGCCCATACAACTTCCATCTAAACATGCACGCGTGGTGAAATTCACCGCTCGCGCTTTGTTTTTCTCTCCTGGCATGCAAGGGTGGAAAATTTTGTTGCCCATGCAAGCCGAACCTGTACGGGTAGCAAAATTTGCTGCTCGTGCCTTCTTTTTTGACCATTCTTTATGCAAGGGCAGCGAATTTCACCACCCATGCATTTCTCATCCAAATTTCTCTAACTCTAGAGAAATTTTCCTCTTTTTAATTTTTTTTCTTTCTCCCCTTTTTCCCCCAGTTTCTGACACAGCCTTGTTAAGTGCCCTTCCTTAATCATGATCACCCAATGTGTGAATTCCCCAATTTGCTCACTATTCTCTAATTACATGATCATAATTGCAATACCCTCTAAAGATTCTTACTCATCAGCACCCGCTCAACTGAGGCCAGTTCCAATGTCTAAAACTTCTCTAAAAAAGTTAAAAGCAATGAAGTACCGGTACCAGGGTGTCTTTCCGATCACTTCGGTCACCTCTAATGTTGATGACATTAGAGATACAAAAATTGGCCACGTGGATATGGCTGAGTTCATGACCAGAACCAAGGCAACAAACCTAAGTTCTAAAATGAAGAGAATCATCAAAAGCAACATTTATCTGGTTGCCACTTTCCCAGTGGCAGCACATCATATGGAGTTCATCCTCCAGTGCACCTAGTTTTACAACAAAGAGATGAGAATAGTCTCAGATGCTAGCGGCAACATAATAATTTGATTAGATCCTAAATTCATTGATAAAGTCTTCATGTTCCCTCCTGCTACTGAAGTGCTGAGGATTGACTTCATAGAGGCACATAAGAAGTATGATAAGGACCCTGAGAGGGCAAAGAAAGTAATGAATAATAGGTGGCTGAAGACCCCCAGAATCAATTTATCTAGATGGCCGTAGAACTTCCCAAGGAGCAATTTCATTGAAGAAGTTGGTGACTTGATTACCCTTCTCAGCAGAGTGCGAGGTCTCCCATCCTCCTCATAGTTCCACGAGTGAATGTACCCTTTCATCAAAATCATCCTTCAAGGTAAACATGTCATCTTCTGGGGTGAGTAGATTAGCAACACTCTTCACGAGTAACTGACCAAGGTACAAACTACTTTAAATTTATATATGACTTCGTACCTGGTGTACATAACTGCCTCCATACGAACCTTTCCAAGTTTGACAACTGAAGGGGACAGAAAGATAACCTCAGTCTACTCATATTACCCTCAGCTAACACTACAAGGATCAATCCACCATTTTAGAAGGGTAAATGATGCTTTTTCATATTATTTTTGTGTCTCTTTGACCCTCAGCTCAAGTAGAAGAGAGTATCTGATGAGGCCTGGATGACCGTCAATGACTATGGCTGTATGTTCCTACAATTTCCCTCTTTCTGCTATCTTTGGGTTGGCTTTTTTCAAGGCTATCCCTATATGCTCCCCAAGTTTCTTTTTGATAATTTAGTCCTAATGGAGCTATGTAGACAAATGGTTATCGTACACACTAGGCAGATGGAAATAAAAAAGCCAGGTTTCAGGTTTTCAATTGAAATTGACAGATACTCAATTTTGATAGCAGCCAAAGCCAAGGTCATGGAGATAGAGATGCAACTAGTTACTATGAAACAGTTCAAGAGGAGGGATAAGTTTGACTATAGGAGTGTCAAAGACATGATCAGAAGAAAGACTCAGATTCATGAGCCTATGATCGAAGACATCTGGGTAGACCTGGGAGTAGCTGAAGAAATCAAGAAAATGGACTACAACAGTTGACCCTGGAGCAGATCAAATATTTGGGGCTTGCAGAGATTCCCCCCAATCTAGACGATGACAAGAATGTTATCAACAATAGGTACTTGGCTGAGAAGATTGCTGACTCCCCTCTTCCTCCAGTTCAATGGTCTCAAAAAGAATTAACTTCTTTGAGGAAGAGATTTGAGCCAATATTAGCTAACACTAATGATTGGTGATCCTCAATGTGCTTTTGGAGATACTCTTCACTCCTCTGAGTCTATTCCTAGTCTGGCATCTCCTTCCTTCAATTTAGGAGAAAGTTCTACCCTTGATCAATCAACAGCTGATACGGTTTCACCAGTTACTCCAACTGTGACTACTATTACCACTAGCAATGTAGAAGTTACCATAGTAACACCAGCTACAGGAATCATTGCCGCAATAGATACTTCTTCTCTCCCTCCTTGGACGTCAGCTTTCACACCTATAAGAAAAAAGCTAGCCATCTCTCCAGATGACTTCAATTTTAGCAAGATAGTGTCAGTGAAAGCCAAGGCCCCTAAGAGACCAAGGATCCTCTCAAAATTGGTTGAGAAAAAGGGGCATAAATTTTTGAAAATAGCTAAACCATCGTAGGACACAACCCTTGAGGGTTTTGACATGAGAAGCTATTCCATCTCTCATGTTGAACTTGGAAAAGTTACTCAGGAAGGTGTGAAAAATGATCTGCAGTCTACAATAGACATCATGGTCCAAAATTTTGATAGATTAAAGGAGATGAAGGACTATTATAAGGCCAAGATAGAGCAATTAATTGCAGTAGTCAGAAAATTCACCCTTCCCCCTGAAGTGGCAACCCTAGAGGCATTTTCCATAGACGACCCTATCATTCAAAAGGTAGAGAAAACCTATATGAGAGGGAAAGTGCTAGAGGATTACATTGAAAAGATGCATACTCAGGGAATTTCCTTACTTACAGAGGTTGTCGAGAAGACGGACAAGATGAAGAAAGTGAGGATGGATTTGGAAGACCTTGTCTCACTTATTTCTCAAGACATTGACAGTATAGAGAAATATCTTAGCAAGTGGAGGGAAATGAAAGATCTGAAGAAAAGCACCTTGATATCCATCAGTGTTATTTCTAGCAAAGATTCTTATGTTGAGATTAAAGAATCACTAATATACAGAGTTTAGGTACTCAAGGAGCTAATCAAAGATCTTGATTCTTCTAAAGATGCTAGTGAGAAAAGTGATACAGGGCTACTGAATAGACTGGAAGAACTGCCTTGCAACCTCACCACCAGGGACAATCAATTTCTCTTAGAAGAAGAGATGATCTAAGAATTCGAGGGTATTATTCAGAGAGATTTTGAAGAGAAAGCCTTATCAATGACTTTTGTGGACAATATTTTAGATACTCAGTTAACTCTGGATAATCTGAGATCCAGGTTAACTAGTCATGCTAAGGCAATCACAGCATTGAAGGATGTTATAATCAGAGCCAGGGTCATCTTCAAGAACACCATTGCACTAGATAGCATAGGAATTCAGGCATCTATTACTATGTACGATGCTCATCTGAAGAAGTCTGGTGGCAAAAGCTGAAACTTTTTCCCTTTCTCTTCTTTTCTCATGCACTTTTGTCATGTAAAAGTGCATGCAATTTTCTAATATGTAATTACATGTAAAAAATCCAAAAAAATATCTCAAGACTCAAAGATGACTCATCTTTGACTTAGATATTTTTATATTATAATCTTTTTATTTTTGAAGGTTTCTCCCTATATATAGTGGAGACCTCTTTTGTAAATGGATCTTGGATAATTGAAAGCAAAAACTCTGCTGAAATTGAGACACTTCTTGAGACTTTGTGCTCAATTTGTAAATCATATTTTGTTAAATGAATGAGAATTAGGTTTATTTCAGACTTTGTGTTGAATTTATCTATGTTATTTAGGAAACAGTTCTTATGTCCTATTTCCTGATAATCTCTTATTTGTTTGATTTAATAAGCAAAATGGGTGTGTTGATATTATCTGAGGGCATTTCTAAAAGATAGAAGAGAGACTTTGATCTACTTTTATCTTTGTGATCCTTTTATCTTGTGTAGTTTTAGGTGAAGACTTTGTGCTTCATTTCACTCTACGGTTATGCTTGTTTCGAATCGGTGAAGGAGGCTACGGAAGACTTTGTGCTTACGTAAGTTTTCTTGTGAACTTTGTTAATTCAGGTGATTTTCTGCTCTATGCTAGATACCATTCCTGAAAGAAGAGGAATGTTGTTGGCCAATGACCAGGATTTCTCTCTTGTTCCTTGGACATCACTTCTGAAAAAAGAGAGGTGGATGATGTTATACCACCCCAAGTATTATTTTCTGCTTAATTATATATACATATAGCATATAAATATTCAAAGGGAACCTCCCCTTGATGATAGGAGAGATTTACCTCATTTAGATCTTGTAAACCCACACTCTTCGTGGCATAAATCTCCCTGTGATGTGGTTGATATACCCATTTTGTCATCAGTTAGTTGACGATAAAATATTCACCCAACAAAACCTAATTAGAGAGTGGTTAGATAAATTAAAATCCAGTAGGTCTTCCACTAGTGGCAAGAACATGCTATCAAATAAGAAGTACATATGAGAATAAATCATGGCATGATGAAGTTGTTTAAGGACCCTATCAGACCCACCTTGAATATTGGTCCAAGTATACCAATATTTTTGAGTGGGGTGTCACCCAAAAATAGGGTCATAGAGGCCAAATTTATTTTACATGTATAACTATGCCTACCTTTTGTTGGTGTCCCATATCATAGGTTAATTAAAAATAGTTGTACTTATAAACTTGTGAAAATATCTTAAATACATCTATCTAAACTATGCTGAGAGACATCAATTTCAAAGTTCTTTTCTAGGATTTTTCAAATACCATAGTACATAATAATTACATTATGTTTTCTATCAATTTCCCACTAAGTATTGACAAATCGTATCAATCTAGCTACCCCATTGTGTTAAGTTCAAAAAAATGTATTTTTGAGAAAATGGGATCCAAACTCTACTATATGACCGTGATATTACAATTTTTTGATTGAATTCTATAAGCAACAAGGAAAAACTTCAATGTGATGCTTAAATGAATGTCAAATTTAAGATTGAAATGACCTTGTGAGAGTCAAGTAGATGTCAAATGTAAATTCAAACATAATTATGAATAACTCAATACATTACACTCCCCTTGTCACCATTTAGAATTCTTATCAACATAGTGATCCAAAATTCAATTTAGGAACTTGTTGGCATAAAAATCAAAATCAACTAGTTAACACAAAATAAAAATGAAGGAACCAAAATAACGAGTGCACCCTAATTGTCTAGGCCCACACAAAACCTTAAGAAAGTACACTCCACATTTTTGGGAACCAAATTCTTACTATGTTCATTTTTAAGAAGACCAATACATGACAATGGAATATAGAGGGGAGAGAAAGGGAAGTGAATATAAGAGGGTCCAAATGTGAAGAGTTTTGGGGTATAAATAATCATTACTATTTCACACATTTTGCATATGTGTGAACTATATCATGAATAATTTGCACTTGCAGGCTGATGGTGGAAAACATTTTACAATATTTTATTTTATCAATAATGATTCATAGAAATAATTAAAGAAATGCTCTAGAGTACTAATTATGTCTCACATTCCCAATGGTTTTTCACCATGTTTTCACATAGAAACCATTTTATTTGGGTCTGTGGACCTTTTATTTAACTTTGATCATCATTTAATTTCCACTATCTGGTAAATATACTTTTTAATTTATTTATTGAGTACTCCACATGAGCTTGCATTGTGAGCTAATCTCACTCTATCAGTAGAATAAATGGAATTAAATAATTTTTTTAAGTGAATGGCATCAAAGAAAGCTTGAAAGTGTTCCTCTCTTTGGTATGCAACCATCATCAATTACCTAGTAGACTAAACCTACATTGAAGGTGCCAATTCACAACAAATGAGACATCTTCCTATTATCACCTCTAAGTATGTTATTTTATAAATGGCGCTTTATTTCAAAGGCTTTGGTGGCATGCTACTCTAGTGTTTTGTCTCAAAGGAGTTAAAAATATCATCTTTCATTGTCACAGTGACATGTGTAGTGGACACTTCGATGGACACACAACCACTCAAAAAGTCCATAAGATGGGATATTTATTGCCCACTTTGGACCATGATGTTTTCAAATATGTATATAAATTTGAGAAGTGACATCATTTTTCACATGAGATACATATTCATACCATGGAATTATAGCCCATCGTAACTCCATGGGTCTTTTCTACCTAGGGTATGGTCTTAGTACGTAAACTCTCCCCTACATCTTCAAGTGGTCATCATTTCATCATAGCAAAGACTAAATATTTCACCAAATGGACAGAATTGATTTCCTTAACAATTGTGACTGGATGTGTTATTTAAAAAATACTTATAAACCAAATCTTTTATCGATTTGGAGTCCCTTCGGTCATCATTATCGATAATGGGTCTGCTTTCAAGAATTTCAAAGTTCATGATTTGTGCAAGAAATTCATTATATTGCATCACTTGGACTCCTTATATTGTCCATAAGTTAATGGCCAAGATGAATCTACCAAAAAAAATTTAAATTCAATCCTATTCAAAATTGTTGGAGACTCTAATTGACATTGGCATCTATAGTTCTATCCAGCACTCTGGGCTTATAGAAAAAATGTTAAAACACCAATGAGAGCAACCCCATATTCACTAGTATTTGTGTATGAGGCCATTTTCCCTTTAGAGTTAGAAATACCTAGCCTTCACATCTCCTTTCAAGGCCTCCTCAATGAAGAAGAATATAGAGAGGGGTGTATGACTGAATTGTAACTTGTATATGAACATCGAATTGCCACTATAAATAATCACATAGATTACATTTACCACATGTATAAGAAATATAACAAAACATTCATGAGCACATAATCTGTGTTGAAGATCTTGTCCTTATGCTCAATAGTCGAATTGACAAAGATAAAGGAAATAGTCTAAAATTGAGACCCAACTAGTTGGGCCCCTACTTAGTAACAAAGGATTTCAACAATGGATCCTATCGATTATGCACTTTAGAGGGAGCATATCCATTTTATATCTAGATTTCATAACATTTTAAACTTTACTCCATTCCTATAGGTGGTAATAATTTATTATAAATGAACTCTAATTTTCAAATATTATTCCTTAGAAAACTCACATGTCATATTTTCCACCCATTTTTCATGCTAACTTTGACTTGACAACATCCTAACATCATGTGGGTCATGGTAATGGATCCATTGTTAGGAGCAGTCATTGGATATCCTCATTATGACGTGCTAGTGTTGTCATTTACATGTTGTTGTAGGACTTGCAAGATAGGTAATTAACCATCATGTTAAATTAGTGGATAAAGTTTTTTAAACCCATATTTACTCCATTTTAATACCATAAATGGTGTGATTTGAATCTAGACTTCATAAATAAAATAGCTTTTGAACATAGAACCATGTAAAAGTAATAAACCTACAAAT
>JARHVA010003369.1:445000-467500 GCA_037957365.1 Torreya grandis
ACTTTGATTATCAATGTACAACTATGTAGGAGCAATCTAAGAAATCTAAAAATCTTCAAGAATGCATCATAAATAGATAATTTATCTAGAACCATCCCATGTTGTGATGTATTTTGATTTTGATGATGGATTTTCCATTGTATCCTACTTCTTAAAATACCAATCAATGGTAGTTGAACCCATATGCATAGTGTATCCTATTGTAGACACTCTGTCATCCACACATCCACCAAAATCTACATCAAAATACCCAACAAGTTTAAAATTCTTATTGCATTGGTACTCAAGGCCATATGCTTTCATTCCTTCAAGGTAATCTAGTACTCTTTTTTTTGCATGCCAATGAATTTCTCTAGACTCGTGTATAAACCTAGACAAAATTCCAATGAAAAATGATATATTATACATGGTAGTCATCAAGTATATCAAACCTCCTACTAATTATTTGTATTTGGTACAATAAAAAAGGCACTACCATTATCCTTAGATAATTTCAAGTTAAGGTTTGAAATCATTCATGCCAAACCTATTTAATAACTCAATAATATACTTACATTGTGAAATGAAAATACTTTACTTTTTTTAAGTTACTTCTATGCCTAGATAATAGTGAATAAGTCCAAGATCTATCATCTAAAGCCAATCTTTTAATTCTTTCTTCACAAACTTGTTATGATTTTCAGCATTACCTATGATAAACAAGTCATCCATGTTGAGAACAAGAATCACCAATTTCTTACCCCACACTCGAATATAGAAAGTATCATTAGATTCACAATATTGAAATCTAATTGTATTCAAGTAAGAATCCATTTTTTCATACCAAGCCATGGGTGCTTGTTTGATCCCATAAGGAGATTTGATCAATTTACACACCTTGTGCTCTGCACCCACTTTCTCAAAACCTTGGTGTTGTTTCATATATACTTATTCCTCTAAATAACCATTCAAAAAGGGAGTTTTAACATCCATCTAATGGACTTTCCAACCATTTTTTACTCCTAAGGAAAGTAGCATATGAATAGTGTGTCATTTATTAGTTGGTGAAAACTTTTCCTCATAGTCAATATCTTCTTGTTGCATATAACTTTTCACAAAAGTCTTGTGTTATGTTTATCAATGGAACCATATGATTTATACTTAGTCCTATAAACCCATTTGCATCCTATGGGTTGAAAATGTGGAGGAGGATCAACCAAAACCCAAGTATTATTGTTAAGTATTGCATCATACCCACTTTTAATTCCCTATTGCCAAACCTATTCAGTAGAAGCCTCCTCAAAATCATATGGCTTAGTGGAAGAAGTAGTAACAACCATTGCATAGTTCACCTATTTAGGAGAACTTATAGACCCTATTAGACCCACTTCATTTGTTGTCAAGTCAAAAAAATTACTTTGATCCCATTTTGGATACTTGTTCAAATTATTCATATTAAGAACACCAAAATTCTCATCATGTTCACCAATGGAAGGAATACATAGAGAATTTACAACATTTTCTAAGTCTTGAACTTGTGAAATACTAAATGAAGTAGGAGAAATAAAATGTATAATAGTCTCATACTATAATCTATTTTAGTTATCATCATTATTCAATACTTTACCACCTTTTGAAATCTTCCTCTCTAACCTATCAAATTGAGAATCAATCTCTGTAGTATTCATAGTACCAAATTAGTCAAATACCACATTATTGTTCACTATAAATTTTCCTATATCCTATGCAAGAAGATGATATCCCTTTTTAATTTTAGAATACCAAGAAATATTCATTTTTGACTTCATGGTTCCAACTTAGTAATGTGTTCAGTGGGAATTAAATTGAAACAAAGACATCCAAAAACTTTCAAGTGTTTAACTTTTGGTTTTAACTCATACCAAGCATCATATGGAGTTTGTCCCAAAAGTGCAGTTGTAGGGGACCTATTTCTCAAATACAGTGTAGTACCAATGGCTTTGGCCCAAAACATATCATGAGTTATTTATAGTTCAACATAGCTCGAGTTGTGCCCTCTAAAGTCCTATTAATTTGTTCAAATACTCTATTCTACTGTGGATTATAAACATTACTATATTATCTATGAATGCCATGTTCTAGATAATAATTTGAAAACTCATTTGAATTATACTCACCACCATTGTCTAAACAAAGAGTGTCCAAGTGGGAACTAGTTTATTTTTCAACTAAGTGTAACCAGTCAATAAACTTAATCAAAAATTTTGATTTTTTTTTCATGAAAAACACCCAAATCATTCTAGAAAAATCATCGATAAACAATTAAAAATACTTACAACCACCAATGGATGACTTCTTCATGTCACATACATCACTATTATCTAATTGAAAACATTCATTAGCTCACCATGAAGAATTCTTAGGAAAGTTTTCCTTGTTCTATTTTCCCAAAACACATGATTCACAAAGAATACTATCTTTGAGAAAAGTGGGAAACCCACTCACCATACCATATTTCTACAAGGCCACTAGAGAGTAAACACTCAAATGTACATAGCTGAGATGCTGTAGCCATTGTGTAGACATAGTACCTATACTTGTATCAAAAACTACCACAAGTTCCATAGTGGGAGGAAGCACTTTGCAATTCAATTTAACCGAATTTCCATCCTTATATCTTATATACATGGTTTTGTATCCATCATTCACTAAATTGATATAAAAGAGCCCATTTTCAAGAATAATTTTATAACCCTTCTTACGAATAGTTACCAAAGAAATAATATGTTTTTACAATTTGGGAACATACTAAACATTCTCCAAGTATTTGAGAAATCCATTAGGAAAGAGAAATTGAATTGACCCAAGACCTTGTATAGTATGCATAGTCTTATCTACCAAGGATACTAGAGAGAGAAGCTTCTTTGAAATTCCAAAATAATTCTCACTTGAATGTCATGTGTTTGGTTGTGCCCATATCTAAAACCAACAAATATGTGAATTAATATATAGCCTCATATTCCATATAAGCAGTGTTCCCTAAAACAATGAATGTAGATTCATGAACAACATTGCCATATTCATGAGTAACATTACCAGATTCATCATAATTATGGTCAGCATATTGAATAGAGTGATAATTCATCACTTTTTGTGGCCTCTAAAGTTTATCAAAAAGAATCCTACACTAAGAGGCAATGTGACCAAATTTCCCACATCTATGGCATTGAATGTCTGATATACCTCAACCTCTACCTCTATAATAATTGTGACCATGTCCTATATCACTCATCTCATTTGAATTAGAATGGATATATTATTGATTTGAATAGTTATTCTGATGATATCCTCTACCTCATTTTTAAAATCTACCTCCTCTATAACCTTGATCGCCTCTATAACTAGCCCCTCTACAGTTTTGTTGACCAAAATAAGATGAACTAGGTTTAGGCTCCACAATGTTTAATAATCAACTTAGCCAATTTATCAAAAGTGATGCATGTGATCTTTTCTAAGACATGCAACATTTCTACAGGGTACCTATACGACATAGGTAGTCCTTTTAATGCAATAATAACTATGAGATCATCATCTAATTTTCTAAATCCAACCTTAGTGTACTCATTATAAATATTCTTCAACTTATAAATATACTATCCTGTATCCCCATCTTCCTCTAATGATAAAGAAAACAACTGCATGTGGATACTATCTTCTTATGTTTAGGATTTTTATCATACAAATAATATAAGGTTTTCCATGCAGTATAATTATGAGAAGACTTCTCAATACGTATATAGGTATCTTGAATACAAAAACACTTGATTAAAGTTAGGGATTTAGAATCATGAATATTAAAACTACCAAGTTAGGCATGTTCTATAGGCATTGTAAGATTTTCATTCTATACAATATGCCATAACTCATTGAGCACTAGTGAAGCTTCTATCAAAAAAAAGTAATTATATAAATTGGAAATAATTAATCTATCACCATCTCAAAGTAAATTTTGAATCTTTGGTATCTTGAAATGGAAGTAAGTGCAACAAATGAAACTAAGTGTGATAAAAGAAAAGAACAACAGACTAACTGAGAACACTTTGCACAAGACAATGCTTCTACGGGGTTTTCCACTTAACCTCCAGGTATAAAAAACATAAGAGAGATTTTTTATGGTTTTTTCACTTAACCTCACCAAAAATCAAAATATTACACCCTTATTTCACCAATTACACCGTTATTTCACCAAAGCAATACAATACTCTTATATCACAAATTACACCCCTTTTATTTCAATAAAAACCAAAATTTAACACATTTTAATCCCTCTAAAATGTATAAATAATTAAAAATATTTCAAAAATAATGGAATATTATCCAAAAATTAAATAACTATGTTGTACTTTTCTCTAAAAAGAAGTTTTGAACACTAGACCTCCACCTTCCAAGGGTTGATACAAAATAAGACTTGTCAACTGATCTATGAGCATTTACAACACATAAAAGAAAAATAATGTATTTAAAGATTATTTTTCCTTCATGAATAATGATAAAATATTTAATTTTGAAATTAAAAATTAAATCACCTATGAATTTTTTTAAAACGAATTTAAAAGCTTCTAATTTGATGGACCTCCAAAACCCTAAATTTCCTCTCAAACTATATCAATCTTTAGCCAAATGAAATAATATTATTTCATAGTCCTTATAACATCAAACCTAAAACTTGGGATGCCATGGATTCTTGGATAAATTCATGAAGCTTCATCAAACCACTCAAATCCGTACCATGTCATACAAGGTTGTTCAAGCTCATAAAAGGAGAATTTTTGAGAGTTTTAAGCAGATCTGAGCACTATGAAAGAGTTTTTATGCATTATGAAAGTTTTATATAGGTAATTGGAGGTCATGTACGTCATATAAATGCTTTGGAAGGCTGTAAATTGAAATATAATTGATTAGAATGCATTTAGGAGTGATTCAAGACAGGTTTTTGGTAATATGAGGCTCCAAAACAAGTAAGAACTTATTAAATCTCCTAGTTTAACTTTCATATTAATTTATTATACATATATAGGACATAAAATTCTTAATATGGGCCTTACCATTCCAAAAACTTGCTTTAAATGTTTTTATAATGAATAAAAATCAAATTTGTTAGGGTCTAAAGGCTCTAAATCGGGGAAAACCCCTCAAAAAACTTCTCAGATCACTAGATCATTTTCATATATATGGAACACATTATGGAGGCTGCAATATTACTTCACATAGGTTTTCCAAGCCAAAAAAACTATACAAAGCATTAAATTTGACTATTTGAGCAAAATGTTTGGTTTTTGATGCAAACAATCACCTTCTCATTGATTTTCAAAGCTTCAAAAGAGTAGATTCAAACTTTTCCAAGCATATATCCATGAAAAATATTATTTTCTCATAATATTGACTTTCTAATGTAATATTTACACCAATCACAAGATTGGAATTTTTTTATATTAAAACTATTAACTTTTATCTATAATTTGATTTCACGTGAATATTTTAAGTCCCATGAATAAAAATCACCCCAAGATAATCATTCCTCCTTTTACCATGCATTTACCATAATACCATGCTCAACCAAGCTCTAATACCACTGATGAAACCTGAATAATTTAATAACTAAGAAAATTTAATGGAGGTAAATCTTTTGTGCACTAAGGTGGGTCCACAGGAAGTTTATTAATCAAGATAAAATAGGTACATGAAAAGAGTTCCTATATGTCATTAACCCAAGCTAGAAGGTATCACTAAACAGGTGTTATTCTGGTGAGGCCACTGCTTGACTTAGTTTGGAAGAGGTGATAGATTAGGATTACCACTAAATCTTGGCTAATTAGTGCCCATAAATGCATAAAAATCTAACCATCTAATTGATAGCATCTACCCACCACTGGGTCTACCTTGGATGTTGGGTAGGACTAGGAACAAGATTCCATACCCGCTTGATGTGTGCCATAGTGGGCCCATAATCTAGGAGGGTCTTATTAATAAAGAATTATGTCATATGAAATTTAGGATTTTTGAATAGCTAAGTAATGTGAAAACTAATTAGAGAGTGGTTAGATAAAGTAAAATCCAATAGGGCTTCCACTAGTGGTAAGAACATGATATCAAATAATAAGTACATATGAGAATAAATCATAGCATGATGGAGTTGTTTAAGGAACCTATCAGACCCACCTTGAATATTGGTCCAAGTATACCAATATTTTTGAGTGGGGTGTCACCCAAAAATAGGGTCATAGAGGCCTAATTTATTTTACATGTATAACTATGCCTACCTTTTCTTGGTGTCCCATATCATAGGTTAATTACAAATATTTTTAGTTTATTATCCAACCATATTAACATCCCCATAAATAACCCAGTGGGTGTTAGGAAGAAAATCAACAATCCATAACCATAAAGTTGTACACACATGAGCATCATTCAAGGCATAAACATTAATAATGCCAAATGAATGATTGTCAATATTGAAGAGGTCCCATATGACATGGTGGGAAGGGTCATTTATAGACGTTAAAAAATGAGGCTACAATTTAGGCAAAATAAATGTCATAATGTCAACATGATCTACATTATGTTTACTATAAAGCACTAAATTGTTAGCCCAGATAACTATGGCAGGAACTACGAGAAGGAAAACCATCACCTTCACTTCCTTGAAGGTAAATAATGTCTAAATATAAAAACTTACTTTTGAAATCTTGAACAACAATGCTCCTTTGATGGTAACGCTCAAGGTACCTGCCAAACTAGTGATTGTAATGGTATGCTCAACTATCAAGCTTCTAAGAAGGTTCATACAAATATTTCAGAATATACTCTCAACATAGTTGGGAATAAGTAATTATAAAACATCTCTCTATTTGATGGATTCAATCTGCCCCTCTCCATGATTGCCTCCACCTCTAGCTGTTAAAAAATAAGGTGCCTGAGTGACATTAACTCTGTGTGTCTGAATTAGCATAAGGTGGTTGGAGGATGAAAAAGTGATTGTGCTACATATAATAAACTATAATACTATTATACATATGCCTTTAACACATGTGACAAGTTCCCACCCACAAACTCCTCTAATATTTTCAATGATATATGCCCCCAAGCCTATAGTTATACCATTGATTATCCCTCCAGCTCCTTCACTTGTCTTCCTAGTTCTGACTATAAAATTTTCTTATGCAGCTAATAACTATCTCCATTTATCTTTCTCTATGCTCTACATTATGCATCTGAGCTTTTATGTTATACATTAAATAAATAAATAGAGGGGTAGACTCTACCCTTAAGGAAAAGACCCTGCTCAAAACACCAGTGAGAAATAAATAAATAAAGATGACATTAGGTTATCCACTTAATTTTATTTAAGATCGTAAGACATTAGATAGAGATAAAACCTTAGTTTATTTTCTTAGAAAATGTCTATTTTTCTTATGGTGGATCATGGACTATGATATGAAATGTTGATAAAAATGATCTACAATAAAGATTAAACATGGATAATTAAATTTATTAAAAAATTGAAGGATAATGATGAAAATTAGATTTAGAAATGTAACTCAGATATACAAATATTTTAGATAACAGTAGAAATCAAGGTCTTCTACAAGATAATACAACTCTCAAAAATTGAGACAAATAGAGGAATTTGTCTGAACTACAATTTGAGATTTACAGACCTTCAAACGTAGATGATCCATTTATAGGATGTATTTGACATTGATTTTATTTTTTAAAAAATTTCAACATATCTAAATCTCTAAAAATAAGCTTAATTGTTTGAGAATTCACTCTGACCACTAGAAAAATTTACTTCCCCTCAACCTAATTGGGCATCTCTCTTAGAAAATACTAATGAAAGATAATTATATGAACTTCAAATATAAAATGAATGCACTAAAGTTTTATTGAATTCTTCAAAGTGCTTGCACATACTCAATCAATTCTTATGAAAACTAAATGCTAATTTTTTCATCTAATGATCTTTATATCCCCTTGTACTTATAAACTAGTGAAAATACCTTAAACACATCTATTTAAACTATGATGAGAGACATCAATTTCAAGGTTATTTTCTAGGATTTTTCACATACCACAGTACATAATAATTACATTATGTTTTCTATCAATTTCCCACTAAGTATTGACAAATCGTATCAATCTACCTACCCCATTGTGTTGGGTTCAAAAAAATGTATTTTTGAGAAAATGGGATCCAAACTCTACTATATGACCGTGATATTACAATTTTTTGATTGAATTCTATAAGCAACAAGGAAAAACTTCAATGTGATGCTTAAATGAATGTCAAATTTAAGATTGAAATGACCTTGTGAGAGTCAAGTAGATGTCAAATGTAAATTTGAACATAATTATGAATAACTCAACACATTACACTCCCCTTGTCACCATTTAGAATTCTTATCAACACAGTGATCCAAAATTCAATTTAGGAACTTGTTGGCATAAAAATAACAATCAACTAGTTAACACAAAATAAAAATGAAGGAACCAAAATAATGAGTGCACCATAATTGTGTAGGCCAACACAAAACCTTAAGAAAGTAAACTCCACATTTTTGGGAACCAAATTCTTACTATATTCATTTTTAAGAAGACGAATACATGACAATGAAATATAGAGGGGAGAGAAAGGGAAGTGAATATAAGAGGGTCAAAATGTGAAAAAATTTGGGGTTTAAATAATCATTACTATTTCACACATTTTGCATATGTGTGAACTATATCATGAATAATTTGCACTTGCAAGCTAATGGTGAAAAACATTTTACAATATTTTATTTTATCAATAATGATTCATAGAAATAATTAAAGAAATGCTCTAGAGTACTAATTATGTCTCACATTACCAATGGTTTTCCACCATGTTTTCACATTGAAACCATTTTATTTGGGTCTGTGGACCTTTTATTTAATATTGAACATCATTTAATTTCCACTATCTGATAAATATACTTTTTCCTTTATTTATTGAGTACCCCACATGAGCTTGCATTGTGAGCTAACCTCAATCTATTATTAGAATAAATGGAATCAAATATTTTTTTAAAGTGAAATGCATCAAAGAAATCTTGAAAGTGTTCCTCTCTTTGGTATGCAACCATCATCAATTACCTAGTAGACTGAACCTACAGTGAAGGTGCCAATTCACAACAAATGAGACATCTTCTTGTTATCACCTCCAAGTATGTTATCTTATGAATGGCCCTTTATTTCAAGGCCTTTGGTGGCATGTTACTTTGGTGTTTTGACTAAGAGGAGTTAGAAAAGATCATCTTTCATTGTCACAGTGACATGTGTAGTGGACACTTCGATGGACACACAACCACTCAAAAATTCCATAAGATGGGATATTTATGGCCCACTCTAGACCATGATGTTTTCAAATATGTATATAAATGTGAGAAGTGACATCATTTTTCACATGAGATACATATTCATACAATGGAATTATATCCCATCGTAACTCCATGGGTCTTTTCTACCTAGGTTATGGTCTTAGTACGTAAACTCTTCCCTACTTCTTTAAACAGTCATCATTTCATCATAACAAAGACTAAATATTTCACCAAATGGATAGAAGTGATGTCCTTAACAATTGTGACTATATGTGTTATTTAAAAAATACTTATAAACCAAATCCTTTATCGATTTGGAGTCCCTTAGGTCATCATTATTGATAATGGGTCCGCTTTCAAGAATTTCAAAGTTCGTGATT
Organism: Torreya grandis; assembly: GCA_037957365.1. Classification (NCBI taxonomy): domain Eukaryota; kingdom Viridiplantae; phylum Streptophyta; class Pinopsida; order Cupressales; family Taxaceae; genus Torreya; species Torreya grandis. The sequence goes on from JARHVA010003369.1 coordinate 454,737, forward strand.
TGTTCAAGAAATTCATTATATTTCACCACTTGGACTCCTTGTATTGTCCATAAGTCAATGGCCAAGATGAATCTACCAAAAAAAATTAAATTCAATCCTATTCAAAAATTTTGGAAACTCTAATTGACTAGTATTTGTGTATGAGGCCATTTTTCCTTTAGAGGTAGAAATACCAAGCCTTCAATGAAAGATGATATAGAGAGGGGTGTCTCACTGAATTGTAACTTGTATATAAACATCAAATCGCCACTATAAATAATCACATAGATTACATTTACCACATGTATAAGAAATATAAAAAAACATTCATGAGCACATAATCTGTGTTGAAGACCTTGTCATTATTCTCAATAGTTGAATTGACAAAGATAAAGGAAATAGTCTAAAATTGAGACCAAACTAGTTGGGCCCCTACTTAGTAACAAAGGATTTCAACAATGGATCCAATCGATTATGCACTTTAGAGGGAGCATATCCATTTTATATCTAGATTTCATAACATTTTCAACTTTACTCCATTCCGATAGGTGGTAATAATTTATCATGCATGAACTCCAATTTTTAAAGATTATTCCTTAGAAAACTCTTTCCACCCATTTTTCATGCTGAATTTGACTTGACAACATCCTAACATCATGTGGGTCATGGTAATGGATCCATTGTTAGCAGCAGTCATTGGATATCCTCATTATGACATGCTAGTGTTTTCATCTACATGTTGTTGTAGGACTTGCAAGATAGGTAATTAACCATCATGTTAAATTAGTGGATAAAGTTTTTTTAACCCATATTTACTCAATTTTAATACCATAAATGGTGTGATCTAAATCTAGACTTCATAAATAAAATAGCTTTTGAACATAGAACCATGTAAAAATAATAAACCTACAAATTGTTACTTTTATTTTTAGTTACATCAAATTGCCATGATTAAGGATACATTTCCTTAAGAGAGTAATTCCTAAAACTCAATATATCAGATAACCACAATAGTAACTAGATTATCTTTGTATGAGTGTTGGGTACTTATAGAGTTGATATGACTCTTCGTCATCTCATCTCTTCATTTTTGTTTATACTTGGTCCAAGGAAACTATTCAACCCTCATTTTATATTTCATACTTACAAGAATAGTATAAAAACTCGAGAACTATGGTTACTCAGTAGCAAAAAATTGTGACCTATAATTGGGGCTCAATAATTACTTGACGCTTTATTAATACTTTTAAATATATATATAAATTAATAAAATACATTGAAATACATAAGAAAATGAAATTAATGTATAGAAACGATTGTAGAGATTCAGAGAACACTAAAATACTTATTGTTGTTGCAAACTTGAACTTGTTCTGTGTTCCATTGTGCATCGGTAAAGGAGGAAAAGCTCAAATTTCAATCATAGATCACTATCATTTATCACTGATCAGTCTCAGACACTTAAAAAAATATTAAAGAAATTAATTAAATTATAAAAGTAATAAACAATTCTAATTTCAATAACTACAAACTAGAGTGACAATCAAGACAAGTGGTGCCCAGGAGTAAACCAAAAACATTGAGGGGGAATTATGGAATTCCATATCATATACAATAAAGATGACTACACTTGTGTTAATTTTCTCTCGGCTAATAATTCACTTTCAATGTTAATAGAGTTATGCTTAACATTTAAACTTTTAACCTTTTGTAGGATAAATGGAAAAGGGTTTATGTTAAAGTAAAGGAAACAAAGATCTATAAATGTAATAAAAACACAGTGGAATGTCACATTACTACAAAATGGAGGACCATGGACATAGAGACCTTTCACTAACATATTATAGGCATAAGATTATAATTTACATTAGCTAAAAATTAAAAAAAAAATGAATCACCATTTGTATGAAGGAGACAACAAATCCACTGAGAATATGCTACACTTAAGTCACCCCCTTTCCATTTAATAATTTTGTGATTTTCAGATGCTAAAATTAAATAATAAAAGAAAAACTTTTGAGTTTACAATGTGAAATTATGAATCAAGTCAACTTAGTAGAAGGACTCAGACCTGAGGGCATTATTTACCAAATTCCAATAGAATCTATACCAAAAGGTTGATGCACATCGCATTAATTTCCTTTGGCCCGAGGGAATGACATATCATCAATACACAACACAACACAAAATGAGAAAACAATGATAGTAGAGAATGAATCATAATTTTTTTAACACTTTTGTTATATTATTTAGGTTATCACTTTTTTCTCATTTACTAGGGAAAAAACCATGGTTTTGGTTGGGTAACTGCTCTCTAAAAAACCATGGTTTTCATCCTAGTAACCTATCAATGATTACCTGACCATTTACCATTTATGCCAAGAAAAAAGGTTTTTCATGGGTACCCATCGAGTACCCACATTTTTTAATACAATGCTTACATTAAATTTTAATAGATAAAAATATACATGTGTCACATACACAAATTATATAAATTACTTTTGAGATAGCATTTGCAATCCCTTACTAACCCATGAAGCTAAGTTTGAGAGTGAAGATGAGGAAAAGGATTTGTATATTCAAAAGGATGATATCCAAGAATAAATGAAATCTAGGGAGGAAGATCAAGGAATTTTTGGTGTCTCTGAAAAAATAGAAGTGAAGTCGTTGGGCCACATGGAAAAGAAGAAATGTGAGTTAGATGGAACCTTGTTCAAGGCAAAAGTTATTTCTAAAATTAACTATGTAACCTCATATTAAAGTAAGGGTTTGTTGGTTAGGATTTCATTAAATAACTAAAAAATATTGGATGCATTTGAAGTTTCCATCCCAATCTTTACAAACTTGGGGAAAGGTGGAAATTGAAATATTGTGAGAAATAAAAGGAAAGGTAGAGAACCATTAAATGCGACCCTCAAATCTTGAAAATAAATAGTATTGAATGATCATAATATTTTTGAGTTTTTTTAATGTCTTGCATTGGGTCTGCAGTGTATGCACAACTTTTAGCAGCTAGTCTCATTTTCCACTAAAAGACGAGTTTTGTCTAGATTTCATTGTTTTACCTTTCTCTTCAATGTGAAAATGTGGGGCCTTTTAAAACCCTGAATTTTACCAATAATATAAAAAAACATGTGAAGCTCTTCACAATGACTTCTCACCGTAACATTTTCCAATATTGTTAGTTTCACCAAGTGGAGTTTCAACATTCAAAATTGTTTTTCCAATGCTCCATTCAACATTGAAAATCTTAGTCATGTATATTTTTCCATTAGAAGGAATAAAATTCAGTAGTTTCCAAGAAGATACTCAAAAGATAAAATTGATAGTGATTGAAGAAATGAGATTCATTGGAGGAAAATTATGAAAAAAACATAGATGTAGACTTCATCTTGTAATTCCTAAAAATGCAAACATGATTTTTGGAGGTGTGTCAATCATTTTGATAGGTTATTTAGGACAATTACCTCCTCTTAGTGATAAACTACCATGAGATAATAATAAATGTACAAAAATGCTATGAGAATAATTAAATCTAGATGTTATTTTTTATAAGACATTTAGACAAGAATGAGAAAATGAGGACCCAAAAAGGTTTCATCATCTTCTCACAAATCTTAGAGATGCACATCCAAAAATTGGTGATTGAAAATTATTAATGAGAAAAGCTAATACTATATTTATAAATATTAAAACTAATATTAATACTATATTTGTTTGTTCTCTCAAGATATTTTGATTTGGGAGTGAATTAATTCAAAATATTCCTGGCATTTATTGACCATTATATAGATATGCATAATTTAGATAATTTGTTTTTTTCTACCCATAATTAGATTTAGCTTTCTATCCTCGAAAACATTAATTTCACTCCATCCTTTATATTTTTGTAGTTCCTGATGAATACCTACAATATTATTTATTTATTCTAATTGAGTATTTTCCATATGTCCTCTTTTCGTTACAAGATTGATTTTTGTCTAGTCTCGATGGTTACCCTATCATTAATTAATATCCTAATTGTATGTATCCGCATGTTACCTTGTTTAACTACTCCATATTGGCTAGAGTTAGAACAATAGCCTTTCACACATCCAACATCTTCAATAACACTATAATTCTCTTTAAAAAAATCTTATTTCCCTAAAAAACAATTCATATGCAATTTCAAATGCAACATATCCTTTCACCACAAACTCATATATGTACTTAATATTGGTTCTTTCCCATTAATTAATATCACGTATCCATTTTGTATCTAGATTTTTCAACCTTTGCAACTTTACTTCATTCCATTCAAATTTTTATGTTAGGTTAGTTTGAAAACAATAGTGTTTGAGCCTTGATAACCATGTTGTTAAAAATCCAAGCGACTCACAACAAAATATCACATAAATATTACCATATCTATGGATGGCAATAATTTCTTGTGCATAAACTCCAAATTTCATAGAGTCTTCTTTAACAAACTCCAATATTTTGTCTTCCATCCATTTTTCATTATCTCTTTGACCTAACACCATCTTAACATCTTTCAGTTTGTAGAAACAGATCCATTGTTAGTAGGAATCCTTGGATATCCTGAATGATACATGCAACTATTGTATTCTACAAGTTGCTAAATGAATTGTAAGATAGGGAATGGACCATTGTGGTAATTTAATGGCTAAATGTGTTTGATCCCATATTTATTCCATTTTTCCCCCTTAAATAAAGTGATTTAAATCCAAACTTCACAAAGACAATAATTTTTGCACACATGACTATGTAAAACTCATAAACCTAAAAAATTATATTCTTATTATCAGTTACAATAAAATTATGGTTAAGGATGCATTTATTTTCTAGAGAGATTGATTCCCAAAACTAAATATATAAGAATAACCAAAATAATAATTAGATTATCTTTGTACAAGGACAAGATACTTATATAGTTGATATGACTGGTCTAAATCCCTCTAATTTCTACACTTGGTTCTTGATCCTTGACAACCATGTTGTTAGCAATTCAAGAAAATCGCACCAAAAAATCTCATAAATATCACCATAGATTTATGGGTGGTAATAATTTATTATGCATGAACTCCAATTTTCAGAGAGTATTCATTAAGAAACTCACGTATCTCATCTTCCACCCATTTTTCATGATGTCTTTGACTTGAAACCATCCTAAAATCTTGCATGTCATGGAAATGGATCCATTCTTAGCAATGGTCGTTAGATAACCTGATCTGGGCATGCTACCTGGGGTTATTAAAAATTATTAATGAGAAAAACTAATATTACATTTATAAATAAAATGACATCATTCTACAGAGAAAATTTAATAGTAATATTTATTTGTTAGTTCTCTCAAGATATTTTGATTTGGGAATGAAGTAATCCATCATATGCTTGGGATATATTGACCACTCTATAGATATGCATTATTTACATAAATTTTTTTAAATTTCTCGGCAGTCAACAGTTAACAAGAATACACAATCTTATTCTTCAACAATTCCGAAATTAACGCTCGAACAAACATGTCTTCAAGGCGGCGCTAAGGAAGAAGAGTCTCGCAGGACAAAATAACGATTAAGTGGATATAAATAAAGAATAACAAATAACCAATCATATGCTTAGGAGTTCTTTAAACAAGAAATCAACCAATCATATGCTTAGGAGTTCTTTAAACAAGAAATCAACCAATCATATGCTTAGGAGTTCTTTAATCAAGAAATCAACCGTATGCTTAAGAGTTATTATCTATGTATATGTTCAACCAATCATATGCTTAGGAGTTCTTTAAACAAGAAATCAATCGTATGCTTAAGAGTTATTATCTATGTATATGTTCAGTCAACAGTAAACACGAATATGCCTTTTTATAAATATAATGACATCATTCTACAAAGAAAATTTATCTATGTATATGTTGAAACAGTCAGTCAACAGTAAACACGAATATGCGCTTTTATATTCCAACGTACAACCCACGTTCACGTTCAAACAACAAAAGAAGAGTTTTTCAATCCAAAATAACGTTACTTACACGGTAATAATTTCCCTATATAAACTCATTCAAGCAGCATAAGCAACTCACAATTCAACCATTGTTATCAATGGCTACTGCAATGGCACTTTCGATTGCACTCACAGCAACATTTCTGTTTTTTCTCCAAGGTAACATTTTACATTCACCATTGCCTTGCCTTCTTTCTTTCTTTGCTTTTTTCATTTTTGTTTTTTGGCCTTTTGTTGGTGGTGCTGTAATATGTTAACGTAGTGAGCGCACTGCATGCAGGCGTGAGAGTGAGAGTGGAAGCAGCAACGTTTGAGATCACAAACCAGTGCACAGACACAGTGTGGGCAGCGGCACTTCCCGGTGGAGGGAGCCAATTAGCAAAAGGGCAATCATGGAGCATCCAAGTTCCCGCCGGAACAAAAAGTGGCAGAATTTGGGGCCGCACTGGCTGCTCCTTCGACGGCAACGGTCGAGGCACCTGCCAAACCGGTGACTGCAATGGCATGCTCAGCTGTCAAGCTTCTGGGCAGGTTCCTACAACTCTTGCGGAATATACCCTCAACGGAGACGGGAATAAGGACTTCTACGACATCTCTCTGGTCGATGGATTCAATCTGCCCCTCTCCATCACCCCTTCCACCTCTGGCTGCCAAAAAATAGGGTGCCTGGGAGACATTAATTCTGTGTGTCCGAATGAGCAGAAGGTGGCTGGAGGATGCAAGAGTGCTTGCGCTGCATATAATAAACCAGAATACTGCTGCACAGACCCCTTTAACAAGCGCGACAAGTGCCCACCCACCGACTACTCCAAGATTTTCAAGGATAAATGCCCCCAGGCCTACAGTTATGCCTTTGATGATCCCTCCAGCACCTTCACTTGTCCTGCCGGTTCTGACTATAAAATTGTCTTCTGCGGTTAACAACCGTCTCCATTTCTCTTTCTCTGTGCTCCGCATCATGCGTCCGAGCTTCCATGTTATACATTAGATAAAGTAAATAGGTAAAGACCCGGCTCAAAACCCAAGCCGGAAGGAAATAAATAAATAAAGACGACACTATGTTATCCACTAGTTTTATTTAAACTCGTACGACATTCTATAAAGATATAACCTTGGTTTATATGTTTATTTATTTCTCTCTCCGCTCTCCGTGAGAAAATGTGTATTTTTAATATGATGAATTTTGAATTCTGATCTGAAATGTTGATTCTTATGACAAATAAATGCTAATTTTTTGGTTTGATGATATCTATATCCCCTTGTATTTATAAACTAGTAAAAAATATTTTAAATACATCTATCTAAACTACGCTAAGAGATATCAATCTCAAGGTTCTTGTCTTGGATTTTTCACATACCACATTGCATAATAATTACATTACTTTTTATGTCGATTTTCCACTAAGTATTGACAAATCGCATCAATCTAGCTACCCCATTGTGTTGGGTTCAAAAAAGAGTATTTTTGAGAAAATGGAATCCAATCTCTGCGATATGACCTTGATGTCAAAAAATTTAGATTGAATTCTATAAGCAACAAAGAAAAACATCAATGTGATGCTTAAATGAATGTCATATTTAAGATTGAAATTACCTTGTGATAGTCAAGTGGATGTCAAATGTAACTTCGAACATAATTATGAACAACTCATGACATTACACTCCCCTTGTCACCATTTAAAATTCTCTTTGGCATAGTGATCCAAAATTCAATTTAGGAACTTGTTGGCATAGAAATAAATATCAACTAGTTAAAAAAAAATAAAAATGAAGGAACCAAAACAAGAGTGCACCCAAATTGTCTAGGCTGACACAAAACCTTAGGAAATTACACTCCAAATTTTTGGGAACCAAATTCTTAGTGGGTTCGTTTCTAAGAAGACCACTACATGACAGAAATCTAGAGGGGAGAGAAAGGGAAGAGAATATAAGAGGGTCAAAACGTGCATAATTTTGGGGTTTAAATAATGGTTACTATTTCACACATTTCACATCTGTGTGAACTATATCATGACCAATTTGCACTTGCAAGTTGATGGTAAATTTTTTTGAAACTATTTTATTTTGTTGGTAATGGTTCATAAAAAATAATGAAGGAAAGGCTTTAGCGTACTAGTTATGTCTCGCATTCCCAAGGGTTTTTCACTGTGTTTTCACACAGACACCATTTTATTTGGGTCTATAGACCTTTTATTTAACGTTGATTAGCATTTAATTTCCTCTATCTTGTAAATATACTTTTTCCTTTATTTAGTGATCACCCCACATGAGCTTCCATTGTGAGATAACCTCACTCTATTAGTAGAAGTAATGGAATCAATGAAAGTTCAAAAGTCTATGGCATCAAATAAAGGTTGAAAGTGTCCTTCTCTTTGGTATGCGATCATCATCAATTACCTAGTAGACTAAACCTACACTGAACGTGCCAATTCATAACAAATGAGACATCTTCATGTTATCACCACCAAGTATGTTATCTTAGAAATGTTCCTTTATTTCAAGGCCTTTGATGGCATGTTACTATGGTGTTCTAACTAAGTGGAGTTAGAAAAGATCCTCTTTCATTATCACAATGGCATGTGTAGTGGACACTTAGGTGGCCATGTAATAGCTCAAAAATTCCATAAGATGGGATATTTATGGCCCACTCTAGACTATGATACTATCAAATATGTATGCAAATGGTAGAAGTGCCATCATATTTCTCACGAGATACATATTCCTACCAGGGCATTATATCTTATGATAAATCCATGGCTCTTTTCTACCTAGGGTCTGGACTTAGTAGGTAAAATTTCCCCTACTTCTTTAGATGATCATCATTTAAACATCACAATGACCAAAAAATTCACCAAGTGGGTACACCTCTTTCATTACATCTTCTTGCATAACTTAAAAAATGATAGTCTACACTAGAGTCTAGAAACTTGTCTTTGATAGAATCTCCCCTTTATAGTGCATTTGGAAAACAAAACACTAGCATGCCTATAATAAAGTAAATTTACCCACCCATCTTAGTCTTGAAGGTGAACCCTTGCTTATTACTAGATGCATGGGGCCAGGGTTTGGGGGTGAAGGCCTTACAAATAGAATAATAGATGCTTATATGAAAATCAAAAGTTTATGAAAATATAAAAGTCAAAATTATATGTCTCTCATCCTTTGTTAAGCCTCAGTGTTGAGCCCTCATATATTACTAGTTGTATGGGTTTGGCATTGGGGAGAGATGTGCTTACTCTATATACAATTTTAGGTAATGAGCCCATATGTCATATTGGTCACATGAGACTAGCTATACGGGGTTTCAAAGAAAAAAAAAAGACAAATGTAAAATCAATGTCAAATTAGAAAGAGTGTCTTAACAAAAATTTCTTCAAAGGGAGTTTTTTATATGTTTACCTTAAAAGAAGGTAACCTTTTCCCATTTACTAATTTTTTTAGGGTGAGTTCTCTCTATGTGATGCCAATAAAGTCAGTAATTTATAAATTTAACAAGCATTTTATATTCCCCTTTACTCATAAGGATTAGGTCATCTTCCTTTTTCCTACAAAATTTTGATCTATGGTTCATCTCATAATTATCCTATTTTTCCACCTTTCACCTCGTGCTGAAAATTAAAAGTCATATATTGTGTGAACAAAGCAATTAGGTAATCTCATACAAGATAAAATTTAGCATGATTATAGTTACATGTGTAAATCTGTCACATTAAATCATCTGCATACATTTTATTTCTACATATACATAAGCATTTTTCCATAGCAATTTATAAAAAATAAATAGATACACATACAAACACATCGTCATCATCATCATCATCATCATCATCATCATCATCATCATCATCATCATCATCATCATCATCATCATCATCATCATCATCATCATCGTCATTACATATATATAGTCCTCTAAAGTGTATGAGCTAAGAAGCTGATATTGAATAAAGAATCACATCACATGATGATTAGTGGAGTACCCCAAAACATCTATATATATCATGTAAATTGTCATGTTTAAACAATAAAATTGTCTGATATAGGTACCTATATAGAGGGCCAATATGCCTCAAGTCATCTCAAACATAAATAACATATATAATGGTATATAAAAAAAACATCTATAACGAGTCTTAAAATCCTATCCTCCTTCTCTTAAAAGGAGCTGCGATAGAAGAAAGTCTGAGACTCTAGCTATGATGACATCTCCTACTCATGCCACCATTTGATCTGCTTCACTATTTGTAGGTTAGTGTCTTGTAGGATGACTCCTTCCTAAACATCCCCTTGACAACCTCCCTATTTCATGACTTGAGGCTCTGTCACCTCCTCCTCCCACCATGCTGTCCATTAGGACCTCCACTCTCTTCATCTAACCAATAGAGTGTTGTTTTATGTCCTCAATGTCATCATCATCACTGGGGCATAGTACACTAGGTACTACCTATAGTACAACATCCTCAATGATTTTAGGAAAAGATTCATCAATGAACTATCTATTAATAAGTTATTTGGGTTATCTTGAGGGTAGGGATATACCATGTACCAAGCCTTACGATTGACCATTAGCCAAGAGATATCCAAATCTTTAAATTACAATAAATTTATGGTTGGGGCTGAGGGACAGCCTTATATGATGGATATGAATAGGCCTAAATGCTCATAATTGACTCCATTAATGGAGAGATATGCCAAAGTATCACAGAAAAGCATGCACATAGATTGAATTAGAGTGGGACCAAAACCCATAGATTATATCATGAAAAGGATAAATGGCTAATCAAAATGGTCATAGGCTTTATCAAATTCTATTTTGATGAATAATTCCTTTTGGACACATGCCAAACATTTTTATAAATTTCTAAAACTTGATTCTATCAAGGGGTTTTATGAAAATATCAATTGTTTGATTGATAATTGGAAAATATACTAGATCAAGTGCTTTCTTCACCACCATCATTCACAGATAGTGAAATTTGGCATCCATATGTTTTTTTTAGCATGAAAGACTAGATTTTTAGAGATCTTCATTACACTTTGATTATCAATGTACGACTATGTAGGAACAATCTGAGAAATCTAAAAATCTTGAAGAATGCATCATAAATAGATAATTTATCTAGAAACATCCCATGTTGTGAGGTATTTTGATTTTGATGATGGATTTTTGATTGTATCCTACTTCTTAAAATACCAATCAATGGTAGTTAAACCCATATGCATAGTGTATCATATTGTAGACACTCTATCATCCACACATCCACCAAAATCTACATCAGAATACCCAATAAGTTTAAAGTTCTTGTTGCATTGGTACTCAAGGCCAATTGCTTTCATTCCTTGAAGGTAATGCAGTACTCTTTTTTTTCACATGCCAATGAATTTCTCTAGACTCATGTATAAACCTAGACAAAATTCCAATGAAAAATGATATATTATGCATGGTAATCATCAAATATATCAAACCTCCTACTAATTATTTGTATTTGGTACAATAAAAAAAGGCACTACCATTATCCTTAGATAATTTCAAGTTAATTTCATGGGAGTGACGTAAGGTTTGAAATCATTCATGCCAAACCTATTTAAGAACTCAAAAATATACTTACATTGTGAAATGAAAATACTTTACTTTTTCTAAGTTACTTCTACACCTAGATAATAGTGAATAAGTCCAAGATCTATCATCTAAATCCAATCTTTTAGTTCTTTATTCACAAACTTGTTATGATTTTCATCATTACCTATGATAAACAAGTCATCCACATTGAAACTAAGAATCACCAATTTAATACCCCACAGTCAAATATAGATAGTATCATTAGATTCACTACATTGAAATCTAATTGCATTCAAGTAATAATCCATATTTTCATACCAAGCCATCGGTGCTTGTTTGAGCCAATAGAGAGCTTTGATCAATTTACACACCTTGTGCTCTACACCAACTTTTTAAAACCTTGGTGTTGTTTCATATATACTTATTCATTTAAATTATCATTCAAAAAGGCACTTTTAACATCCACCTAGTGTACTTTCCAAATATTTTGTGTTGCTAAGGAAAGTACCATACGAATAGTGTGCCATTTGGTAGTTGGTGAAAATACTTTACAATTTAATCTAACCAAATATTTCACTAAATGGGTAGAAGTGATGCCCCTAATTATTGTAACCAGATGCATTATTTAAAAAGTACTTCTAAAAAAAATACTTTAGCAATTTGGAGTCTCATAGGTCATCATTATCGATAATGGGTCCCATTTCAGGAATCTCAAAGTTCATGAGTTATACAAGAAATTCAATATATTGCACCACTTGGCCTCCTTATATTATCCATAGGTTAATGGCCAAAAACAAATCTACCGATAAAATGTTAAATTCAATCCTATTCAAAACCATTGTAGACTTTAAATGACATTTTCATCTATAGCTCTATCCAACACTATGGGCTTATAGAATAAATGTTAAAACACCCACGGGAACAAACTTCTATTTGCTAGTATTTATGTCTGAGGTCATTCTTCCCTTAGCCTTAGAAATACCTAGCCTTTGAATATCCCTTCAAGGCCTCCTTGATGAATAAGAGTATAGATAGGGCCATCTAGATGAATTGTAACTCATATATGAACATCAAATTATTGATGCAAACAATCACATATTATATGTTGATCACATATATAAGCAATACAATAAAAACATCGTGAGAACACAATCTTGTTGAACACTTTGTCCTTAAGATAGATAATTGAATTGATAAAGATAAAGCAGATGGTCAAAAA
>JARHVA010003369.1:470000-490000 GCA_037957365.1 Torreya grandis
ATGAACCTAATACCAATTATATTATTCCATATAGGTAGGTTTTCAAAGATGGGATTACCTGTAGCACTACATTTTATGCCATTGAATGGTAAAGCTGGAGGTGAGACAAAAACCCTCCATGTAATACATTGCATTGACCACAACATCCTTGTAATCAATGATCATAACAAAATATTCATCAATAAATTGACCTTTAATAATTTTTTTGGTTTATATTAAGGGTAGGGATAAACTGCACACCAAGACTTATGATTCAGCATTAGCCAAGAGATATCTGAATCCTTTTGTTAGAAAAACATATAGGGTTGGGGCAAAGGGAAAAACTTTTTTGATGGATCTAAATAGGTTGAAAGGCTCATAATTGACTCCATTAATGGAGAGATATGTCTAAGCATCATAAAAAAAACATGTACATAGACTTAATGAGAGTGAGACCAAAACCCAAAGATTATAGCATGGAAAGCATAAATGGCTAGTTAATGTGGTCATAGGCTTTATCAAAGTCTATTTTTATGAATAATGCCTTTTGGTGAAACTGATGAGCCCATTCGATGCCTTTTCACAATGCTATGAAATTATCTAAAATATATTGGCCTTGAATGAATCCTATTTATTTAGGTTGAATGATCAATTGTAACATATTCCTAAGGTGAAAATCAAAAGCCTTCGCAATGATGAAACTTGGAAAATTTAATTAACCAAGAAAAATTACTGAAGGTAAATTTTATACCCATTGAGGCAGGTCCACAAGCATTTTATAAATCAAGATAAAATAAGTACATGAAAATGGTGCCAATATGTCATTAACCTTTTTTTCACACAAGACTATGTATATATAATATTTCACCTATGACCAATAAAACCAACTAACCTAATAACCACTTTTCAAAGGAATGTAACTCAAAAAGTATTTGTAATTATTTAATTCGAAAACATAAATCAAAGTAACTAAAGTTTATTATAGGGGTGTCTTTATAAAAGATGCATGCCCCTTTACATTATTATTTTCCTAACATTATTTATTATTAGCCCAACAACCTAACCTAATGTTATGACTTTGGAATAAGTCCTAACAAACCCCCCCGTCCCCCACCCCCATGATCCAAAGTCAATTCTTTAGACACATGCCAAGTATTTTTCTAAATTTCTCAAATTTGATTCTATCAAGGTGTTTTGTGAAAATATTAGTTGTTTGATCAATAGTTGGGAAATTTATTGGATCAACTGCTTTCTTCACCACCAACATTTTTATATAGTGATATTTGCCATCAATATGTTTTTTTGGCATGAAAGACTATGTTTTTAAAAATCTTGATTACACTTTGATTATCAATGTAAAACTATATAAGAGCAATCTAAGAAATTTGAAGATCTTCAAGAATGCATTTATAATAGACAATTTAATCTTGATTCTTTTGTCTGGAAATGCTACAAATGCAAATTGTGCATCTTTGATTTGCCATAGCAGTGGTAATTTATTATTCTCCATGGAGAAGCATCTACCAAATGTCTTGGTCAGTGTGAGGCCAAGGGATTCAACCACTTTGGTAGGCATGACATTGTCTGAAGCTCCAGAGTCAATGATGCAATTATTTAGTTGATGACCGTTTATCAAAAATGAGACATAAAAGGGTTCAGTCCTACCAGGAGCATCCAGGGGGGGTAATGAAAAGATTGTTCCTGGTGGTTATATTCTTGGGTGGATCATGTGTCACTTTATGAATTGCTTGTTCAACAGGGGTGACCTAGTTTTTAACACATTGAACCAGTTTATCTAATTGCTTGAGATGGGACTGCAAAAATTCAAATTCAGACATTTGAATTCTAGTTTTCTTTATATGGTCAATGATATCAAATGTAGGAAATGAACTAGGCACAAAGGATGGGAGTTCATCCTTTTGAGTTTTGGAAGGGGAGGACTGGTCTGCAAATTTGAAGTTGAAGGTGTAGAAATGTCAGGGGTACTTACCTTTCTAGTAGTCATCAAGTCCTTCAACTGGAAAGGAAGAGTGGACCCCCACTTAGCAATTGAAACTGCTAGTTGAGGTCACTCCTCTACTTTCTCTTTATCAGCTTGTTGATCTGATTAATTCTTAGACTAGGTGAATATAGCATATGACCCCTTAGCTATGTTGCCTTCACTTCTGGGTTCATCTTGATAATTTAGGAAACTGATATTGGAGTTGCTAGCTAATTCTTCTTCTTTCTCAGTGAAGAGATTAACGTCATCTTCAGGACTCAACTCAGGCTAGAATAAAAAATTTGATTCAGTTTCAAGGTATCCAACCACCAAGTTAGTCAGAGGTGCTTTAATGGCAAGATTATTCCTCTAAGGGGGAGGAAGATGATAGGTTTGCACTTGGTTTCTGGCAACATGTCCCCAATAAGATTGATTAAGGAATGTCCTCCTTGGTACATCTCTATAGGAAGGAGCAGATGACATACCTTGTGCCATTTGTTTTTTGAGGGACAAAAATTCATTTGCTAGCTTCTATACCATGGGATCAGTGGTGGCTAAAGGGGAGTATTTAGAGAAAGAAGAAGACTTACCTCTGTGTGGATCTCTCCTTATCTTTCCTACCAAGATAAGGTCATCTTCAACTTCGGTAGCCAAATCTTGAGCAACTTTGAGATCTATGTGGCCAGCTCTTCTTAGTAGAAAAATCATTTTAGGCAATTGTGAGTTGATGAAGAATCATTTGAGATTTTTAGGGGTGGGCTAAGCAACAGTAGGAATTTATTTCCTCAGCTTATCAAACTTTTTTATGAAATCCCTCATAGGCTCATGAGGTTCCTTCTTCATTTGTGTGAGCTAGGCCAACAAGGTGTGTGCATCTTCAGTAGGATTTAATCTAGCTTTGAATTTAGCTTTGAGTGTGTCCCAATCAGTGACTGATCTAGCTTGTAGATGGTAGAACCAATCTACAGTAGCACCTTGTAGAGTTTCCATGAAGAGCCTAACTACCACATCCTCAAATTCCATGCCTATCACACCATAGGCTATACTAAAAGCTGCAACATGTTCATCAGGATGAACTTTTCCATCCCCAAAGAATTTGGTGAAATTCTTTCTTGAGCTGCATGGAAGTTCATGTATAGGTGGAGTTAAATTCAGTGGGCCAAAAGAGTTACCCCAGGGGCCTCGAACTGCCATGATTGGATTATTGAAAGCAGGGATAACAAATTTGGGTGGAACTTGGATAGGCAAAGCTCTGCTAACAGTAGGAAAAGAAGCTCTACCTAGTGTTGGTGTCTTGGTATGGGTAGGAGGGACACTCCTGGATCATTGAACTTGAGGTTGGGGAGAAAGTAATCCAAAATTTCTTTGTTGTGCCAACTCAAAGACAGGGTCAACAACACCTTGAACTCTCTGACTTTTGGTATAACATGGAGTTGCTAGATTTTTAATCAAAAATGGAAAAAGATTGGTCTTACTTCAATTTGAAGCTTGAGGCTTCAAACTGCTTGTCTTTCCCCAGTAGAGTCGCCAAAAATTATTGGGTGAATATTTTGTCGACCAACTAACTAGTGAGAAAAATAGTTCCCATCACCATAACATAGGGAGATTGGTCATCCAAGTGTGCAGGTTTACTAAATCAATAGGGGAGAAATCTCTCCTCTCATCAAGGGGAGGTTCCCTATTAAATATACAGAGGAGCTATATACTATATATATAAGTAAAAAGTAAGACATAGGTGTGGGATAAGCCATCCATCTCTCTTTTTTCAAAGATGATGTTAACGAATAGAGGAGAAATCCTAGGTGATTGGTGAAGTTACTTCTCTTCTTTCAAAAGTAACATTCAACCAAGAGCTAGATCCCTTCCTAGATAGTAGAAATCTTGGTGAAGCAATAGAAGGCACTTTTCTTCTTTTAGAAGTGCTTGTTCTTGCAAACAATAGGAATCTTTTTGGTAACAAGTGACTGATAATCAGGTACAGAGTAACCAACAATCTAATATGTAGCACAAAATCTTCGCCTTGACTACCTAACAGTGAGGTATGAAGAACAATGGGGGCACAATGTCATCCCAAGGTCCTTTACACAAGAATAGAAAAGACAAACACACTGGAGGCAATTATGGGGGCACAAAGTCTCTCCACAATTGGCTTCAAGACACCTTCCTTATCACTTCCACTAGCTCTTCTTGTTAAATTGCCTAAACAAGAATACATTCAGGAAATAGACATAAGAACAATCTCCTAAAATGACACAAGCTATAACAGCACAAAGTCTAAAAGTAACTTGCTTTCTGATTCAAACAAAGAAATATGATAAAAAAATTTGAGCTCAAAGTCTCAGTGATGCCTTTCAATTTGGGTAGAGTTTTTCTTTTGATAAAGGGAAGATCTCCTCTGTAAAAATGAAAGAGTTTACATTATATAGAGGCTAGGAGAGACTTGGCACTTTGTCCCATGGAGCGACCCATACTGCGTAATTAATGCCTTGGATGCATTCTTGGTTATGTCAAGGAAGGTCATGCTGGAGTAGGGTAGCTGCCTTAACTGTGGCATGTTCATTTATCTCTAGTGTCTACTCCTAATCCTGAATCACTCATTCCATTACCTGCTAGCTATGCAACTATTTACTCTGCCTTTATTCCAAAGGAGACAAATAGGTTGTGCTTTCAATGTTTATAGGCCCCAAATATCTACCCAGTGAACTACTTCACCTACTAAAATTAGCTCATGTTGAGTTTCCCTCTTTATCTCTACCTTCTCTTGGTCGTGGCCTTAGGTACTTTAAACACATTCAAGTTCATGTTTTAAGCCTGCAAGGATCAACAAACACTTCAATGTAGCAAATTTGACGTTCACGGGTCTCTCCTCCTTTGAAGGTTAAAAGCTAGCCAATCACCCTAATTTTGATGTTTGAGAGCTTGTCATTTTGTTGTGATGTAGGTGAGGACACGTGGCAGCTTCTGCTACACTGGGACAGGACACATGGTGAGTTCCACACTTTGAAACTTCATTTGAAATTGTGTCTCGACATGTGACACTTGGCAGCTTTCACTACACTTTGAGGCTCAACCCTTACTAAAGGGAACTTGCCCTTTGGGATCTTGAATAGGGTCCATTTTTGAGTGTCAAGTGTCCCCTCGCAAGGTTATCTGTCCTTCAGGATCCTCCAGGTGGCCTTCGAGCTTTGATCTTTTCAGAAGGTCATTGTCTCTTTTATTTCTTTCAGATAAAATATTCAAAGAAATTCCTTCTAACAATTTGTCAGAAGGAAACCTTTCCTTGGATCTATGCCTCTACATTTGAGGGTGCTCCTTCTTTGACATGTGGCACCTTCCACTACTTTGAACAAGTGACACATGGTGTCTTCCATCAGAACAGGCGAGGACACATGGAAGCATCCACCTAATTCATATGAGCTCTTAGAAACTTTTGAGAGTCTCATGGAAGAAGACACATGACGACTTCCGTTGAACTCCAAAAACACACTCAAAACAGTCAGGACTTACTTTTAGCAATCTCATAGATGATGACACTTGTCAGCTTCTATCAATTCTTGTCAAGGACATGTGGCATATTTTGCTACACTTATTGAAACCCTCCACCATCGACACATGGCTCTTTCTACTTTCAGGCTTTTGTAACATCATAGAAATGTTTAGGGCTCCTTTGGGTTCTCACAGATGATGACACTTGTTAGCCTCTACCTGTCTTTTTATTTTGCACGCACTTCGATTGAACCATCTATTTCACTACTTATTTCTTTGATTGAGGCTGCCTTTGAACCCGTGAACCATTAAACTTTGAAGTGATTCAAGGTTCAACTATTCAATCAGTTCATTCCTTTTATTCGGCTAAGTCCCTTTGATATATTTGAACCAAGTGCATTGAACCATTTGAAAGTTGAACCCGTTGAACCAATGAATGAAAATGGTTCAATGGTTCAACGGTTCAAGCCTTTGAAACTCGTTAAGTGCTCAAAGTTGTGGAACCTTTGAAATGATTGAACTTTGAACCTCTACCAAAGCACTTAAATCTTGTCGATGACGTTGAACCTTTAAACCCATTGAACTCATTGAACCAAAATGGTTCAAGGTTCAAGGGTTCAATGGTTTAATGGTTCAATCCTTACTCAGATGCTTGCTGACGGGCATTTTTTATTGAACCAAGGCGCTGACCCAGTCCTGAAGATGACCAAGTGTTGAAAACTGATTCTTTCAATTGGACTCACCTAAAGAAGCCTCTGACCCTATTGAACCTATTAATCCCTTTACTAAAAAAGCTTAAAAAAAGAGGAATTTGAAGGCTCAAAACAAATTTCAAGAAGGGAAGAGATTATTTTTTGTTGTGTAAGACCAAAATAGTCATATGTTTTCCCAAAAATGAGAAGTCATTTTTCAGGGACAACAATGTGGAAGATAGAAGCCCTACATTTTTATCAAGGGTACAATCCATAGTGTTAACAATTTTTGGCATGCCCAGTGGGAGTCATTTTTATCCAAAGAGTTGAATTTTTTTGGTGTGTTCTTCAACCAGCCAGCCTTTGGAGGCTTTTCATCAACACCAATGGAGACTTTGAGTTGAATCAAATGGTTAAGCAGTCCTGGTGCCATCAAGAAATCACATTTTAGATATGTATAATTCCATTTCTCAACATCATGGGCCTGGTGTTCCTTCATATAACTTTGATCAAGCTCAGGGTGTTCATGGAATTACCTCAAGCAACTCTCCTAGTTTCCCTTCAACATTAAGGGAAGTAACGCTAGAATTTGAGGAGTAAGTGATGGATTTAGATAGATTGGATGAGTAGTATAGATATCAGCAAGAGCTTCTATAATCCATGAAGGGGGAGGTAAAAAAATGGAAGAGTCCATTCATTCAAGGCAATTAGCCTTGTGTGCCTTCTCCCATTCTAAAGCAACCCCCTCCTATTCTAAATAAATCCCCCTCTTGTGCACCAAATCCTTTTTACCAAATAACACTTAC
Organism: Torreya grandis; assembly: GCA_037957365.1. Classification (NCBI taxonomy): domain Eukaryota; kingdom Viridiplantae; phylum Streptophyta; class Pinopsida; order Cupressales; family Taxaceae; genus Torreya; species Torreya grandis. The sequence goes on from JARHVA010003369.1 coordinate 476,945, forward strand.
TCACTCTAGCTCATCTGATGCAGTAACCACTCCTGCTCTTAATCCCTTGCACCTAGCTTTTCAACATCAAAGGGAATTAGAGAGACCCCCCATGTAAATGAACCTTCTCAAATCCTTATATTATGAATCCTCCTTTGAAGGGAATACCATGAACCAACACATTTCCCTTTTATAAACTCTTCCTGTACATCAATAGTCTCTTCCTAATCTTCCTCAACCTCCTCAAGTCTTTCAACATGATGTCAAGAATCCAAGTTGGAGGAGTGAATACCATGAACCAGCTTAGGGCCTTGAAAATGGTGAAGCTGCTCCTACTCATCATGATGATGCTTATGACCTCCAAGAAAGGATCTTCCAAGAGAATATAGCTAGGTAGCTTGTAGAGTTGGAGTCTAGAATGAGATTCCTTAGCCAAGGTGTGATGGATGGTTCAGACCAAACAATAGATTCCATGTCTAAACACACCCCATCTACACTCCTTCAAGATAACTATCAACCCACATCTGATATAGATGAAGTGCTGGCCAAATGGAAGGAAGAGAATCATTTGATTCTAGATCAAGGATTGCCTCCTCTTCCATATGAGTTTCTCCATCAGCCTTCCACTTCATCCCTTCTCAAGGAGGAACCTATTTTGAAAGAGGCAAGTGAAGAAGGGAGGATCTAATTTGTAGCTACCCAAGTGGCTCTCATGGATGACAATGAGGAGGAAATCATCATAGATGCTCCTTTGAAGAAATCATCAACAATGGAGAAGATGTAGGTCATGTATACATGTAAATGTTCCTACAATATGAAGAGGAAAGTAAGCATGTGAGCTCTCTCCTCCCTTGTTTGATGAACTTCCTTGTTACTTTGATGAGGAGGATGACCATGCCATGGAACCCAAGTTAGAGGAGGATTAGGAGGATGTCTTTGAATAACTAGAGACTCTGGTCTTTGAGCAAGAAAAGGAGAGCCCTATTCATCTTGAGGAAAGATTTGAAGAAGAGAGCCTTGAATAAGAAGGTGATGTTCAGTGGGATAAGCAATCAGTTTATGATTCCATTTTAGACATTGCAATAGTCACCCTTCTTCAAGAAAGCCATGATGAAGCAGAGGATGAGTTTGATAGGTTCTTCAATGAGGTAGGAGGGAATAGGTCAAACCATGATGCATGTCAAAGGGGCTATGCATATCAAGGGGCTTATGGTGATGAGCTAGCAGCCATCAATTTCTTGATGAAACACTCCAGCATGAAGGACCAGCATTCATTAATCTTCCAAGATCAAGATGAATACATATATGTTGGAAGCATTTTTGACCCTGATCCACTCTGATGCAAGCCAATCAAGGTGGTAGGCAAGAAGAGCAAGTCACCAAGTCTCTATTCCATTCAGCCACTTGTCTGGCACCATAAGTTTTCTTGCCATGAAGGAGTCATGAGAAGTTTTCCCTTCGATCTAGGAGGGAGGCAAATATACCTGGTTATCTTTACATAGTAGTTTTCTTTTAGTTTTTTCTTTCCTTATTTTCCCTAAGTGTTGTTTGCACAGGTAGTGTTTTTTAGCCTTTATTGTATGTGTTTTCCTTTGTGTTTCGAGTAAAAGATCCATGATTGATTCTTGGATCTCTCAAGGTTGTTTCTAAATTTATTTTCAAGCTACGTTCTGACTCCATGCCTAATGGACTTTAAGGCTACTAGTTTCTAAGCATAGCAGGCATGCTTCCCCTGGGAATCACTAATTGGTTGACAATTTTTTATCCTACAGGCCAAAATCGGTCTCCTTCTTCCCCTACTATTCTGAGCCATCAGTCATAAATTTGGTTTGCACAAGTCTTTTGGTAAGGGAATGAACCAATTCAAAGAATGCAAGGATTTTACAAAGCTTCTTCAGACATTTTGTCTAAAGAAATTCACAAAGAAAGAGACCAAAATTTTCAAGACACCTTTCCTTAAGGTTGGAAAAAGTGGTTCAACATCGGGGTTCAATGACATGATCTTTCTAAGAGCTTTGAAATTTGAACTTATAAATATTAAACCATTGAACCGTTGAACCCTTGAACCATTTTTGGTTCAAGCAGATTGGTTCAAGCGGTCAATTGAATGAACACGACTCCTTGCAAAACACAGAGTGTTGAACCATTAAACTCCAAAAAAGGGTTTAGGTTCAAAGGGGCATTTCAAGACCTAAAGGTCCCCTGTGGAAGGCAGTGGTAGATTCATCAAAGAGTGAAGGGCACATGCCCTTGCAGATGGCTCTTAGCGACCAAAAAGGGGAACCTTTTCCAAGGCCAAAGGAACACCTTCTCTTCAAGAAGGATAAAATGCAAAAGTCTGAAGAAATGACCAAGGCAATGATGAGCCCGAGCACATTAAATTTAGGACAATGGAATAGCTATTGGTTTTCAAATGACACAGGCTTGATGGAATTCAAAGAAAAGACAAAAGCTAGGTGGAAACTCAGTGACCCACTAAGAAAAGAGCCCAAAGAGCCAAGCACAGAGGCAAATAAAATAGCCCAAGTGGCAGAAGAGATGTTGGTATAGGAGTTATGCCTATGGTTGGAGTAGTCCTTTTAGATTGGTCATCAAGAATCACAAATAATGAAAGCGTGGCCTATTTTTCCTCATTTTGCATTATTGAGTAGACAGTCACATGAATTTCATGGGGAAGCAGCCTAGTCATTCAAATAGATGAAGAAACCCATGCTCTTTAGCAATTTTTTAATATGATGTAAATGCCAAAGTCAAGACTGGTGACTGTCACAGCATGGCTTCCTTCAGTGACTTCCTCTTCCTAATGAATTGAATATAGCATGGGCCACTTGTGGAAAAGGGCACCATTTCTTTCTCTTTCTCTAGATATTGTAAATTCTCATTTGAGAAACATATCTCTTAGCTTTTATGGCGTAGCTCTGTCAAAATTTACCTTGAATCAAAAATAAGCATTTTTGCCTCCATTTGAGCTTGCAATTTTTCATATGTCTATGGCTTTGTCTTGTGTTAAGTCATTTTACTTCATGATTTCACAGAATGATTCCAGCATGTCTAGTGTATTATGAATTCTTCTTTTGCAGGTTAGCTAGAAGTGTCCACAGTAGAGTATAGGTGCATGCGAATAGGTTGCCATAGTGTGTCTTAGAACACCTATGGTAGTTCTTCCTCCCTGTATCTCTAGAGGAACCCTATCTCAATGATGTAGAAGAATTTCTCATATCAAATGAAGTGTATATCAGCTTGTTCTTGGTGGAAAGTGTATGTTCAAGCTAAGTAGATCAACCATTTTTGGTGCATCACTATTTAGTTTAGGTTTTATTTTCAGTAATCCTTCTCCCTTTTCACCCCCCCAACATTATTAGCAGTAGGAAATCTAGGACCTCAGATATGCATCAAAGGGAGCTAGCCCTTATCTAGAGATTCTCCCCTCAACTTTGCCAAACCCACAGCAAGAGGGGAGTCTCCATCATGTCACATGGAAGACAGAAGCCCTACATTTTTGTCAAGGGTGCAATCCACAACGTCAATAGTTACTAAGCCAAAAACCATGGTTTTGGGTTGGTAACTGCTCTCTAAAAAACCATGGTTTTCATCTTGGTAACCTATTGATGGTTACTTGGCCATTTACCCTTTATGCCAAGAAAAAAGGTTTTTCATGGGTACCCACATATTTTTATAAAATGATTACATGAACTTTAAAAAAATAAAAATATACATGTGTCACATACACAAATTATATAAATTACTTGTGAAATATCATTTTCAATCCCTTACTAACACATGAAGCTAAGTCTGAGAGTGAAGATGAGGAAAAGGATTTGTATATTCAAAAGGACAATATCCAAGAATAAATGAATTCTAGGGAGGAATATCAAGGAGCTTTTAGTGTCTCTACAAAAATAGAAAGAGTGTATAATAAGAAGGTAACCTTTTCCCATTAGAAAGATCAAAGAGTTTTTGGTGTTTTCACAAATTTCAAAAATTTCACAAATTTCATCTCTATGTGAACTATATCATGACCAATTTTTACTTATAGGTTCATGGTGGTAGAATTTTTATAATGTTTTATTTTGTCAATAACGGTTCATAGAATAAATGAAGGAAAGCATGTACAGTATTAATTACATATCACATACCCAAGGGTTTATCACCATGTTTTCACACTAACACCAAATTATTTAGGTCTATAGACCTTTTATTTAATATTGACCATCATTTAATTTTTTATATCTTGAAAATATACATTTTCCTTTATTTAGTGAGCACCCCACATGAGCTTGCATTGTGAGATAATTTAACTCTATCAATATAAGCAATGACATCAAATAAATATTAAAAGTGTATGGAATCAAAGAAAGATCAAAATTATTCCTCTCCATTGTATGTAGACATCATCAATTACCTAGTAGACCAAACCTAACCTGAAGGTGCCAAATCCCAATGAACGAGACATCTTCATATTATCACCTCCAAGAATGTTATCTTATAAATTGTCCTTTATCTCAAGGCCTTCAATGGCATGCAACTCTGGTGTGTTGACCAAGAGGATTTAGAAAAGATCGTATTTCATTTTCATAGTGGCGTATGTAGTGGACCCTTCGGTGGCCACACAACAGCTTGAAAAGTCCATAAGATAGGATATTTTTATACCATTCTAGACCATGATGTTGTCAAATATGTATGCAAATAGGATAAGTTCCTAAATTTTTCATGTGAGATACATATTCCTATCAGGGCATTAAAGCCCATCGTTACTCCATGGCCCTTTTCTCCCTAGGATCTAGACTTAGTAGGTAAACTTTCCCCTACTTATTCAAATGGTCATAATTTCATCATCACAATGATCAAACATTTCACCAAAAGGGTGGAAACAATGCCCCTAACGATTGTGACCGGATGCGTTATTTCAAAATTCATTCTAGAACAAATATTTTTTTTCCAATTTGGCATCCCATAAGTCATTATTGATTATAGGTCCCCTTTCAAGAATCTCAAAGTTTGTGAGTTATATGTTAAATTCAATATATTGTACCACTTGGCCTCCTTGTATTATCCACTAGATATTAGTTAAGATAAAGCTACCAAAAAACCTTGAAGTCGATCCTGGTCAAAACTATTGGAGACTTTAAATGACATTGGCATCTATAGCTCTATCTAGCACTCTGTACTTATAGAACAAATGTTAAAACACCCATAGCAGCAACCCTGTATTCGCTAGTATTTGGGTTTGATTCCATTCTTCCCTTAGAGGTAGAAATACCTAGCATTCTCATCTCCTTTCAGGGCCTCTTTGATGAAGAAAAATATAGAGAAGGGCACTTGGCTAAATTGGAACTCGTATATGAACATCAAATTGTTGTTGTAAATAATCACATAGCTTTACATTGACAACATATATATGCAATATAACAAAAACATTCAAGAGAAAATAATGTATGTTAGAGACCTCATCCTTAGGCTCAATAGTCCAATTGAAAAAAATAAAGGAGATGGTTAGAATTTAGACCCAACTAGTTGGGCCCCTACTTAATAACAAAGGATTTCAACAATGGAGCTTATCAATTGTGTACTTTATAGGGAAAAATGTTTAGTGAGCTTGTAAACTCTCTACACCTAAAATGATTCTATATCTAATTCTTATATATCACTCGCTTCTCATATGTATTACATTTTCATAGGTTGCATATTCACCTACATATAATATCTATTGTTTCATGATTATTTACTTGGTTTGTCTATATTAAATAGAAACTTTCATAATGTGGCATGCCATGTCACTCCATTCTCATATTACCCTATCACTGTGTACAAAGTATTCTCAAAATTATCATGTCACATTGGTCTTTGTCATAGTTCTTAAAATAAAAGTACACATATTTTCTTACATCTTCTTACACAACTTAGAAAAATGCTAGCCTACACTGGAGTCTAGAAACTTGTCTATGATAGAATCTTCTTTTACAATGCCTTTGGAAAATAAAACATTAACATACCTAAAATAAAATAACTTTACCCACACATCTTGGTCCTCGGCGATGAATCCTTGACTTTTACTAGATGAATGGAGCTAAGGCTTAGGGGCAAAGGCATTACAAATAGAAAAGTATATGCTTATATGAAAATCAAAAGTTTAAACACATACTAGAGTCAAAATTATATGTCTCTCATTCTTTGTTAACCCTTGGTTATGATCCCTCACATATTACTAGTTGTGCGGGGTTGGAAATGGGGAGAGATTCCCTTACCTATATATAGCCTTCGGTAATGAACCCATGTGTCTTCTCGGTCACATGAGACTAGGTGTTGGGGGTTGTAAAGAGAATTAAAAGATCAATGTAAAAGCAATGTCAAATTAGAAAGAGTGTCTAAAAAGAAAGTTCTTAAAAAGGAGTTTTTATATGTTTACATTTAAAGAAGGTAACCTTTTACCATTTACTTGTTTTGTCAGGGCAAGTTCTCTCTAGGTGAAACCAACAAACATTAGTGTTTTATAATTTTATCAAGAAGTTCATATTCCCCTTTACTCGTAAGGATTAGGTCATCTTCCTTTTTCCTATGAAAATTTGATCTACAGTTCATCTCACATTTATCTTTTTTTTCTCCCTTCCATCCCTTACTAAAAATTAAAAGTCATATATTGTGTGAGCAAAGAGATTATGTGATCAACTCCAAGATAAAAGTTAGCACAATCATAAATACATGTGTACATCTATCACATTAAATTATTGGAATACATTATATTTCCACATACACAAAACATTTTTCCATATATCATATTAAAAATAAAGAGATACACATATACATACAACATTATATATCTAGTCCTCTAAAGTGTATGAGCTGAGAAGTTGACAAGAAATAAAGAATCACATCGACATGATGATCAATTAAGATATGTAAAAACATCTATAAATATCACATAAACTTTCATGTTTATACAATAAAATTATCTTATACAAATACCTCTATATAGGGTTAATATTCCTCAAGGCATCTAAAAAATAACTCTAAGGAAGAAGAGTCTCGCAGGGACAAAATAACGATTAAGTGGATATAAATAAAGAGTAACAAATAAGCAAATCATATGCTTAGGAGTTCTTTAAACAAGAAATCAACCATATATATGCTTAGAAGTTATTATCTATGTATATGTTGAAACAGTCAGTCAAGAGTAAACACGAATATGCCCTTTTTAATATTCCAACGTACAACCCACGTTCACGTTCAAACAACAAACATGTCCACAAGAAGAGTTTTTCAATCCAAAATAACGTTACTTACATTTCCCTATATAAACTCATTCAAGCAGCATAAGCAACTCACAATTCAACAATTGTTATCAATGGCTACTGCAATGGCACTTTCGATTGCACTCACAGCAACATTTCTGTTTTTTCTCCAAGGTAACATTTTACATTCACCATTGCCTTGCCTTCTTTCTTTCTTTGCTTTTTTCATTTTTGTTTTTTGGCCTTTTGTTGGTGGTGCTGTAATATGTTAAGGTAGTGAGCGCACTGCATGCAGGCGTGAGAGTGAGAGTGGAAGCAGCAACGTTTGAGATCACAAACCAGTGCACAGACACAGTGTGGGCAGCGGCACTTCCCGGTGGAGGGAGCCAATTAGCAAAAGGGCAATCATGGAGCATCCAAGTTCCCGCCGGAACAAAAAGTGGCAGAATTTGGGGCCGCACTGGCTGCTCCTTCGATGGCAACGGTCGAGGCACCTGCCAAACCGGTGACTGCAATGGCATGCTCAGCTGTCAAGCTTCTGGGCAGGTTCCTACAACTCTTGCGGAATATACCCTCAACGGAGACGGGAATAAGGACTTCTACGACATCTCTCTGGTCGACGGATTCAATCTGCCCCTCTCCATCACCCCCTCCACCTCTGGCTGCCAAAAAATAGGGTGCCTGAGCGACATTAATTCTGTGTGTCCGAATGAGCAGAAGGTGGCTGGAGGATGCAAGAGTGCTTGCGCTGCATATAATAAACCAGAATACTGCTGCACAGACCCCTTTAACACGCGCGACAAGTGCCCACCCACCGACTACTCCAAGATTTTCAAGGATAAATGCCCCCAGGCCTACAGTTATGCCTTTGATGATCCCTCCAGCACCTTCACTTGTCCTGCCGGTTCTGACTATAAAATTGTCTTCTGCGGTTAACAACCGTCTCCATTTCTGTTTCTCTGTGCTCCGCATCATGCGTCCGAGCTTCCATGTTATACATTAAATAAAGTAAATAGGAAAAGACGGCTCAAAACCCAAGCCGGAAGGAAATAAATAAATAAAGACGACACTTTGTTATCCACTAGTTTTATTTAAACTCGTACGACATTCTATACAGTTATAACCTTGGTTTATATGTTTATTTATTTCCCTCTCCTCTCTCTATGAGAAAATGTGTATTTTTAAATTGATGAAGTGTATTTTTAATATGATGAATTACGGATTGTGATTTGAAATGTTGATTTAAAAAATTTACAATAAAGATAAAATGTGAATAGTTAAATTTCATAAATAAAATGAAGGATAAAGATGAAAAGTGGATTTAGAAATATACCTTGAATATATAGAGATTTCGGATAAGAGTGAAAATTATGGTCTTCTATAAAACAAATAGAACCCTCAAAAATTGATACAAATAGAAGAATTTGTTCGAATTATCAATTGAAATTTTCAGACCTACAAACATAGATGATCCATTTATAAGAAGTATTTGACATCGATTTTATTTTTAAAAATTGTTCAACATATCTAAGGATCTAAAACTTTGCTTAAACTTCACTCCGACCACTAGAAAATTTTACTTCTCCTCAACCTAATTGGGCAGCTAGGTTACAAAATAATAATGAAAGATAATTAGTCACTAATATGAACTTTGAAACTACAATGAATGCTTTAAAGTTTGCTTGAATTCTTCAAAGTGCTTGTAGATGCTCCTTGGATTCCTATGACAAATAAATGCTAAATTTTTTGTTTGATGATATCTATATCCCCTTGTATTTATAAACTAGTAAAAATATCTTAAATACATCTATCTAAACTATGCTAAGAGATATCAATCTCAAGGTTCTTGTCTTGGATTTTTCACATACCACATTGCATAATAATTACATTACTTTTTCCATCGATTTTCCACTAAGTATTGACAAATCACATCAATCTAGCTACCCCATTGTGTTGGGTTCAAAAAAAAGTATTTTTGAGAAAATGGAATCCAATCTTTCCGATATGACCTTGATGTCAAAAATTTTAGATTGAATTCTATAAGCAACAAGGGAAAAATCAATGTGATGCTTAAATGAATGTCAAATTTAAGATTGAAATTACCTTGTGATAGTTAAGTGGATGTCAAATGTAACTTCGAACATAATTATAAACAACTCATTACATTACACTCCCCTTGTCACCATTTAGAATTCTCTTTGACATAGTGATCCAAAATTCAATTTAGGAACTTGTTGGCATAGAAATAAATATCAACTAGTTAAAACAAAATAAAAATGAAGGAACCAAAACAAGAGTGCACCTTAATTGTCTAGGCCGACACAAAACCTTAGGAAATTACACTCCAAATTTTTGGGAACCAAATTCTTAGTGGGTTCATTTCTAAGAAGACCACTACATGACAAAGAAATCTAGAGGGGAGAGAAAGGGAAGAGAATATAAGAGGGTCAAAATGTGCATAATTTTGGGGTTTAAATAATGGTTACTATTTCACACATTTCACATCTATGTGAACTATATCATGACCAATTTGCACTTGCAAGTTGATGGTAAATTTTTTTGAAACTATTTTATTTTGTCGCTAATGGTTCATAAAAAATAAGGAAGGAAAGGCTTTAGAGTAATGGTTATGTCTCGCATTCCCAATGGTTTTTCACCGTGTTTTCACATAGACACCATTTTATTTGGGTCTATAAACCTTTTATTTAACATTGATCAGCATTTAATTTCCTCTATCTTGTAAATATACTTTTTCCTTTATTTAGTGATCACCCCACATGAGCTTCCATTGTGAGATAATCTCACTCTATTAGTAGAAGCAATGGAATCAAAGAAAGTTCAAAAGTCTATGGCATCAAAGAAATCTTAAAAGTGTCCCTCTCTTTGGTATGCAATCATCATCAATTACCTAGTAGACTAAACCTACACTGAACGTGCCAATTCATAACAAATGAGACATCTTCATGTTATCACCACCAAGTATGTTATCTTAGAAATGGTCCTTTATTGCAAGGCCTTTGATGGCATGCTACTCTGGTGTTTTATCTAAGAGGAGTTAGAAAATATCCTCTTTCATTATCACAGTGGCATGTGTAGTGGACACTTAGGTGGCCATGTAATAGCTCAAAAATTCCATAAGATGGGATATTTATGGCCCACTCTAGACTATGATGCTATCAAATATGTATGCAAATGTGAGAAGTGCCATCATATTTCTCATGAGATACATATTCCTATCAGGGCATTATATACCATCATAAATCCATGGCTCTTTTCTACCTGGGGTTTGTACTTAGTACATAAAATTTCCCCTACTTCTTTAGATGGTCATCATTTAAACATCAAAATGACCAAAAATTTCACCACGTGGGTACACCTCTTTCATTACATCTTCCTGCATAACTTAAAAAATGCTAGCTTACATTGGAGTCTAGAAAATTATCTTTGATAGAATCTTCCCTTTATAATGCCTTTGGAAAACAAAACACTAGCATGACTATAATAAAGTAAATTTACCCACCCATCTTAGTCCTGGAGGTGAACCCTTGCTTATTACTAGATGCACAGGGCCAAGGTTTGGGGGTGAAGGCCTTACAAATAGAAAAATAGATGCTTATATGAAAATATAAAAGTCAAAATTATATGTCTCTCATCCTTTGTTAAGCGTCAGTGTTGAGCCATCATATATTACTAGTTGTATGGGGTTGGCATTGGGGAGAGATGTGATTACTCACCTATATACAACTATAGGTAATGATCCCATATGTCATCTTGGTCACATGAGACTAGATGTAGGGGGTTTCAAAGAAAAACAAAACACAAATGTAAAATCAATGTCAAATTAGAAAGAGTGTCTTATAAGAAATTTCTTCAAAGGGAGTTTTCTATATGTTTACATTTAAAGAAGGTAACCTTTTCCCATTTAATAATTTTTTTAGGGTAAGTTCTCTCTATGTGAAGCCAATAAGGTTAGTAATTTATAAATTTAACAAGCATTTCATATTCCCCTTTACTCGTAAGGATTAGGTCATCTTCCTTTTTCCTAAAAAATTAAAAGTCATATATTGTGTGAACAAAGAAATTAGGTAATCTCCTACAAGATAAAAGTTAGAATAATTATAGTTACATGTGTAAATATGTCACATTAAATCATCTGCATACATTCTATTTTCACATATACATAAGCATTTTTCCATAGCAACGTATAAAAAGTAAAAAGATACACATACACACACACACATCATCATCATCATCATCATAATGTGTGTGTGTGTGTGTGTGTGTGTGTGTGTGTGTGTGTGTGTGTGTGTAGTCCCCTAAAGTGTATGAGTTGAGAAGTTGATATTGAATGAAGAATCACATCACATGATGATCAATGAAGATACCCCAAAACATCTATATATATCATGTAGATTGTCAATATATATATATAGTCCTCTAAAGTGTATGAGCTGAGAAGCTGATATTGAATAAAGAATCACATCACATGATGATCAATGGAGATACCCCAAAATATCTATATATATCATGTAAATTGTCATGTTTAAACAATAGAGTTATCTTATATAGATACCTATATAGAAGGCCACTATGCCTCAAGACATCTCAAAAATAAATAACATATATAATGGTATATAAAAAATCATCTATAACAAGTCTTAAAATCCTATCCTCCTCCTCTTAGAAGGAGCTATGACAAAAGAAAGTCTGAAACTCTAGCTATGATGACATCTCCTACTCATGCCTCCATTTGATCTGCTTCACTATTTGTAGGTCAGTGTCTTGTAGGATGATTCCTTCCTAAACTTCCCCCTGACACCCTCCCTATTTCATGACTAGAGGATCTATCACCTCCTCCTCCCACCATGGTGTCCATTAGGACCTCCACTCTTCTCACCTAACCATTAGAGTGTTGTTTTATGTCCTCAATGTCATCATCATCACTAGGGCATAGTACACTAGGTACTACCTATAGTATAACATCCTCAATGATCATAAGAAAAGATTCATCAATGAAGTGTCTATTAAGAAGTTATTTGGGTTATCTTGAGGGTACGGATATACCATTTACCAGGGCTTATGATTGAGCATTAGCCAGGAGATATCTAAATCTTTATATTACAAGAAAATTTAAGGTTGGGGCTGAGGGACAACCTTATATTATGGATATGAATAGGCCTAAAGGCTCATAATTGACTCCATTAATGGATAGATATGCCAAAGTATAATAAAAAAGCATGCACATAGACTGAATTAGAGTGGGACCAAAACCTAGAGATTATAGCATGAAAAGGATAAATGGCTAATCAATATGGTCATAGGCTATATCAAATTCTATGGACACATGCCAATCATTTTTCTAAATTTCTCAAACTTGATTTTATCAAGGGGTTTTATGAAAATATTAACTGTTTGATCAATAATTGGAAAGTATATTGGATCAAGTGCTTTCTTCACCACCATCATTCACAGATAGTGATTTTGGCATCCATATGTTTCTTTTTAGAATGAAAGACTAGATTTTTAGACATTTTCATTACACTTTGATTATCAATGTACAACTATGTAGGAACAATCTGAGAAATCTAAAAATCTTCAAGAATGCATCATAAATAGATAATTTATCTAAAAGCATCCCATGTTGCGATGTATTTTGATATTAATGTTGGATTTTCCATTGTATCCTACTTCTTAAAATACCAATCAATGGTAGTTGAACCCATATGCATAGTGTATCCTATTGTAGACACTTTGTCATCCACACATCCACCAAAATCTACATCAGAATACAAAACAAGTTTAAATTTCTTATTTCATTGGTACTCAAGGCCATATGCTTTCATTCCTT
>JARHVA010003369.1:497500-522500 GCA_037957365.1 Torreya grandis
GTAAGCATGGGATCCTATTTAAAGACCCATAAGGCATGCATTGTAATTATCAAGAAGGCAAGTAAAAGCATTGAAGCAAGCAAGGTCAAGGAGATCTACAGGTGTAAGGTCAAGGAGATCAGCTGAAGCATTCAAGGAGGGATAACAACTTAGGCTATAGAGTTGTTTTGTTGAGCAAGAGAGAGAGGGAAGAAGGTCTTGAGGTGTGGCAAGCCTTTGAGGTGGAGGAAGAAGTGGCATCTTCCTTATTGTATTTTCTTCTAGTAGTATTTAATACAAAGAGTGTGTATTGTCTCTCAAATTCTTTGTTGTCTCAAGTTTCTAGTTACTTTATCATTCTGGTATAATTATGTGTTTAATTGCTTATAAGAAAGTAATCAATTGTGCTTCCGTTGGATAAGGGGTCACCTAACAGTTAGTATCAGAGCATATTGATTGTTGTAGGTGTTTCTCCCCTGACAAGTGGTATCAGAGCTACGGTTTGCAGGAAGCAGGGTATTGTTTTTTTATTACAGGTCATTCATAGGGTTTTCTGATTGAGTGGGAGTTCAGCAATGACAGAAGAAAGTAGGCTACGAATGGAGAAGTTTAACGGCAAGAATTATCAACATTGGAGGATGCAGATTGAGGATTATCTGTATAAGAAGGATTTGTACTTACCGTTGGGTGGGGTTGCTTGCAAGCCCACAAATATGAAGGATGAAGAATGGAATGTTCTTGATCGAAAGGCTCTCGGTTCCATAAGTTTGAGCCTTGCATCGTCTGTGATTTTCAGCTTATCATAGTGTAAGACAACAGAAGAGTTGATAAAGTCCTTGGCGAATTTATATGAAAAGCCCTCGGCTTCTAATAAGGTATATCTTATGAAGCAGCTATTTACTTTGCAAATGCAGGAAGGTGGATCGGTACATACTCATCTAAGTGATTTCCATGGTTTGGTAAACCAACTAGCTTCAGTCAATATTGTTTTTGATGATGAGGTAAAGACTCTCTTGATTTTATGTTCTTTGCCTGAAAGTTGGGACGGTTTGGTTATGGTAGTAAGTAATTCTGCATCTGCTTCTAAAATCTTAAAAGTTGATGATGTTGTGAGTGTGATCTTGAATGAGGAAATACGCAGGAGAAGCACAGGTGAATCATCAGGGAATGCTCTAAGTGCAGAAAGTAGGGGAAGGCAAAGGGAGAAGGTTGAGCAAGGGAAATCAAGGTCGAGAAGGAGATTCGAGTCCAAAGGTATTACCTGCTGGTTTTGTGGAAAGAAAGGACATATGAAGGAGTGTTGGTTGAGAGTTAAAGAGAACCAACATGCAGGTATGGAAGAAGCAAAGGATGCAAATATTGTGATGTAGGATGCTCTCATACTTTCTTCGGATAGTTAGGTAGGATCATGGATTTTAGATTCTGGTTCATCTTTTCATGCATCCCCAAATAGAGATTTGTTCTATGAGTATGAACAGGGAGACTTTGGAGTGCTGTATTTAGGGGATATCATGCCTTGTCAGATAGTTGGCAAAGGGAAAGTGCAGCTGAGATTGTAGATTGACAACACATGGGTGTTGAAAGAGGTCATGCATGTTCCAATTCTGAAGCAGAGTCTGATTTCTGTAGGAAGGTTGGGAGATGAGGGATGCACAATAACCCTCATAATGGATTCTTGGAAGGTTACCAAGGGAGCACTTGTTCTAGCAAGAGGTAAGAAAGTAGATACTCTTTATCTGTCTACTTGTATTACTGATTCTACTTCTGGTGTAGATTCGAAGATGTGGCCTAATAGGCTTGGTCACATGAATAGGAAGGGAATGGAAGTTATTGATTCAAAAGGTATGTGTTCAAATTTGGAAAGCATAGATAGATTTCATTGCAAAAAGAGGAAATTTGATGCTTTTGACAAGAACAAAGAAGCCTTGGTGTTTATGGAGGAGATGAAGGACAGAGATCAGTCACAGGGGCTGAATAAATCTGAGCAGGGTAGCATGGATAGAGGTTTGATCCAAGAAGAGCTTGCGGATGAAAATTTTATCACTTATAGGAACACACAGACACCAATGTCGGTCGCTTGGCACCGACGTCAGTCATCCAGATACCGACATCGGTCATGTGCAGACCAGCAGGGTCAGTAGGTCAGGCAGGAGAAGTCTGACGTCGGTCATAAGGATCGACGTCGGCAGGAGGGACACCGGCGTCAGCCAGGGAAATGACGTCAGCAGTTAGGGTCAGTGCAGGGAACCAACATCGGTCGGGAGTAGACTGGAAGATGGCCGAGATCAATCACTGGAACGGATGTTGGGTGAATCAATTAGTCTCAAACACCCATGTGGAGGTCAGGAAAGGTATGTGAACCTCATATTCGTTGTTCACCTTCTTTATATTGCTTACTGATAGTCATGAACTAGGAAGATGGAAGAAGCAATGCAGTTAGAATCTAGGAATAGTGGGAGCTTGGCATGGATGAGGAGTGTGAGTCCTTGGAGAACCAAACAGGTATTTGTTGGTAGTGTTGTCAGCTGGAAAGAAGCACTGGATAGAGGGATGGATTCCTATTTTAGAGAAGAGAGTGGATGGACACATGAGACAGAAGGGTATGGTATATGGTCTTGAGTAGGCTGCAAAACAATGGAGGTTTGACCATTGTATTTTAATCTTTACCAGGTTGGATAATATTAGCTACATTATCCTGTTACTGTATTGTGTTACTTGTTACAAGGTTTCATATACAGGGAGTTTTCTGAGCTAAGGGTAGAGTTGGTTCAGAAGTATGTCATGGAGAATTTGGGAGCTTCAAAATTCTTGTGGCATAAGATACAGGTATTGCATCACAGGTTTGCGTGGTGGTTGGTCTTCAAGAGTGACATTGAAGAGGGATACAAAGCCTAAGGAACAAAATAGATGGTGTACAGGTACAGGTACAAGTTGCAGTTGTTTATCTCCAAGTGGGAGATTGTTAAGGTGTGGAGCTAAAAGCTTCAACTGTTTGCAGACACAAGAAGAGGATGCTAAAGAACCAGAAGCACCGGCATCGGCAGCATGACTGACGTCGATCAGATGCAGTGGAGAAGGAGACTGGCGACAGCAGATAATCAGCCGACGTCGGTAGCACCAGACAAGCAGGGACCGACGTCGATTGCCTGTGTATTTCCAGAACTGTTGTTGACGAACAGTCAGTTAAGTGAAGCGAGTGTTTGCATGTCAAACGACTAATTATAGTCACGAGCTATGTGTCTAATTAATGTAACTAGAGTTCTATTTTTGTAAGCATGGGATCCTATTTAAAGACCCATAAGGCATGTATTGTAATTATCAAGAAGGCAAGTAAAAGCATTGAAGCAAGCAAGGTCAAGGAGATCTACAGGTGTAAGGTCAAGGAGATCAGCTGAAGCATTTGAGGAGGGATAACAACTCAGGCTATAGAGTTGTTGTGTTGAGCAAGAGAGAGAGGGAAGAAGGTCTTGAGGTGTGGCAAGCCTTTGAGGTGGAGGAAGAAGTGGCATCTTTCTTATTGTATTTTCTTCTAGTAGTATTTAATACAAAGAGTGTGTATTGTCTCTCAAATTCTTTGCTGTCTCAAGTTTCTAGTTACTTTATCATTCTGGTATAATTCCGTGTTTAATTGCTTATAAGAAAGTAATCAATTGTGCTTCCATTGGATAAGGGGTCACCTAACAGTTAGTATCAAAGCATATTGATTGTTGTAGGTGTTTCTCCCCTGACAAAATTTAATTGTATTCAGGTAAGAATCCATTTTTTTAGATCAAGCCGTGGGTGCTTGTTTGAGCCCATAAGTAGATTTGATCAATTTACACACCTTGTGCTCTACACCCACTTTCTCAAGGCATTGGTGTTGTTTCATATATACTTCTTCCTTAAAATCACCATTCAAAAAGGGAGTTTTAACATCTATCTAATGGACTTTCCAACCATTTTTTACTCCTAAGGAAAGTACCATATGAATAGTGTGCCATTTATTAGTTGGTGAAAACTTTTCCTCATAGTCAATATCTTCTTATTTCACATAACCTTTCACAAAAAGTCTTGTGTTATGTTTATCAATGGAACCATATAATTTATACTTAGTCTTATAAACCCATTTACATCCTATGAGTTGAACATGTGGAGGAGGATGAACCAAAACCCAAGTTAAGTATGGAATCATACCCACTTTTAATTCCCTATTGCCAAACCTATTCAGTAGAAGCCTCCTCAAAATCAGATGGCTTAGTGGAAGAAGTATTAACAACCATTGCATAGTTCACCTATTTAGGAGAACTTCTAGGACTTGTTAGACCCACTTCATTTGTTGTCAAGTCAGAAAAATTACTTTGATCCCATTTTCGATACTTGTTCAAATTATTCATATTAAGAACACCAAAATTCTCATCATGTTAACTAATTGAAGGAATAATTAGAGAATTTACAACATTTTCTAAGTCATGAATTTGTGAAATACTAGATAAAGTAGAAGAAATAAAACTTATAATAGTCTCATATTATAATCTATTTTAGTTATCATCATTATTCAATCCTTTACCACCTTTTGAAATCTTCCTCTCTAACCTGTCAAATTGAGAATCAATCTCTGCAGTATTCATAGTACCAAGTTAATCAAATACCACATTATTTTTCACTATAAATTTGCCTATATCCTATGCAAGAAGATGATAACCCTTTTTAATTTTAGAATACCCAAGAAATATTCATTTTTGACTTCATGGTTCCAACTTAGTTATGTGTTCAGTGGGAATTAAATTGAAACAAAGACATCCAAAAACTTTCAAGTGTTTAAATTTTGGTTTTAATTCGTACCAAGCATCATATGGAGTTTGTCCCAAAAGTGCGGTTGTAGGGGACCTATTTCTCTAATACAGTGTAGTACCAATGGCTTTGGCCCAATACATATGATGAGTTATTTATATTTCATCATAGCTCGAGCTATGCCCTCTAAAGTCCTATTAATTTGTTCAGATACTCTATTATACTGTGGATTATAAACATTACTATATTATCTATGAATGCCATGTTCTAGATAATAATTTGAAAACTCATTTTAACTATACTCACCACCATTGTCTAAACAAAGAGTGGCCAAGTGGGAACTAGTTTCTTTTTCAACTAAGTGTAACCAATCAATAAACTTAATGAAAACTTCTAAATTTTTTTTCATGAAAAACACCCAAATCATCCTATAAAAATCATCAATAAATAATAAAAAATACTTACAACCACCAATGGATGACTTCTTCATGTCACATACATCACTATGATCTAACTAAAAACATTCATTAGCTCACCATGAAGAATTATTAGGAAAGTTTTCCTTGTTCTATTTTCCCAAAACACATGATTCACAAAGATTACTATCTTTGAGAAAAGTGGGAAACCCACTCACCATACAATATCTCTACAAGACCACTATAGAGTCAACACTCAAATGTACATAGCGGAAATGCCATAGCCGTTGTGTAGACATAGTACCTATACTTGTATCAAAAACTACCACAAGTTCCATAGTGGGAGGAAGCACTTTGCAATTCAATTTAACCAAATTTCCATCCTTATATCTTATATACATGGTTTTGTATCCATCATTCACTGAATTGATATAAATGAGCCCATTTTCAAGAATTATTTTAAAACCCTTCTTATGAATAGTTACCAAAGAAATAATATGTTTTTACAATTTGGTAACATACCAAACATTCTCCAAATATTTTATAACTCCATTAGGAAAGAGAAATTGAATTGACCCAAGACCTTGTATAGTATGCATAGTCTTATCTACCAAGGATACTACACAGAGAAGCTTCTTTGAAATTCCAAAATAATTCTCACTTGAATGTCATGTGTTTGGTTGTGCCCATATCTAAAACCAACAAATATGTGAATTAATATATAGCCTCAAATTCCATATAAGTAATGTTCCCTAAAACAATGAATGTAGATTCATGAACAACATTGTCGTATTCATGAGTAAAATTACGAGATTCATTATAAT
This sequence comes from Torreya grandis, assembly GCA_037957365.1. Classification (NCBI taxonomy): domain Eukaryota; kingdom Viridiplantae; phylum Streptophyta; class Pinopsida; order Cupressales; family Taxaceae; genus Torreya; species Torreya grandis. The sequence continues at coordinate 503,490 of JARHVA010003369.1, forward strand.
TATGGTTAGCATATTGAATAGAGTGATAATTCATCACTTTTTGTGGCCTCTAAAGTTTATCAAAATGAATCCTACACTAAGAGGCAATGTGACCAAATTTCCCACATCTATGGCATTGAATGTTTGATCTACCTCAACCTCTACCTCTATAATAATTGTGACCATGTCCTCTATCATTCATCTCATTTGAATGAGAATGGCTAGATTGTTGATTTGAATAGTTATTCTGATGATATCCTCTACCTCATTTTAAAAATATGTCTCCTCTATAACCTTGATCGCCTCTATAACTAGCCCCTCTATAGTTTTGTTGACCATAACAAGATGAACTAGGATTAGGCTCCAAAACGTGGGCTTCCTTGGTTTTCTTATATTTCTTAGGTAGATATAGGTCATGTTTAATAATCAACTTAGCCAATTTATCAAAAGTGATGCATGTGATCTTTTCTAAGACATGCAACATTTCTACAAGGTACCTATAGGACATAGGTAGTCATTGTAATGCAACAGTAACTATGAGATCATCATATAATTTTATAAATCCAACCTTAGTGTACTCATTATAAATATTCTTCAACTTATACATAAACTATCACATATCCCCATCTTCCTCTAATGACAAAGTAAACAACTGCATGTGGATATCTATCTTCTTATGTTTAGGATTTTTATCATACAAATAAGATAAGGTTTTCCATGCAGTATAATTATGAGAAGAATTTTCAATATGTATATAGGTATCATGAGTAAAGAAACACTTGATTAAAATTATGGATTTATAATCATGAATATTAAAACTATCAAGTTAGGCATGTTTTGTAGGCACTGTAAGATTTTCATTATATACAATATCCCATAACTCATTGAAAATTAATGAAGCTTCTATCAAAAAAATTTAATTATATAAATTAGAAATCATTAACCTATCACCATCTCAAACTAAATTTTGAATCTTTGGTATCTTGAAATGGAAGCAAGTGCAAAAAATGAAACTAAGTGTGATAAAAGAAAAGAACAACACACTAACTGAGAACACTTTGCACAAGATAATGCTTCTACGGGGTTTTCCACTTAACCTCCATGTATAAAAAACATAAGAGAGAGTTTTGATCATTTTTTCACTTAACCTCACCAAAAATCAAAATATTACACCCTTATTTCACCAATTACACCCTTATTTCACCAAAGCAATACAATACTCTTATATCACCAATTACACCCCTTTTATTTCAATAAAAACCAAACTTTTACGCATTTTAATCCCTTTAAAATGTATAAATCATGTAAAATATTCCAAAAAAGAATGGAATATTATCCAAAATTTAAATAAATATGTTGTACTTTTCTCTAAAGAGAAGTTTTGAACCCTAGACCTCCACCTTCCAAGGGTTGATACAAAATAAGACTTGCAAATTGATCTATAAGCATTTACAACACATAAAATAAAAATAATGTATTCAAAGCTTATTTTTCCTTCATGAATAATTTTTAAAAAAAAAAATTGAAACTAAAATTTAAATCACCCATGAATTTTTTAAAAATGAATTTAAAAGTTTCTAATTTGGTGGACTTCCAAAACCCTAAATTTCCTCTCAAACTATATCAAACTTTAGCCAAATGAAATAATATTATTTCATATTCCTTCCAACATCAAACCTAAAACTTGGGATGCCATGGATTCTTGGATAAATTCATGAAGCTTCATCAAACCACTCAAATCTATACCATGTCATACAATGTTGTTCAAGCTCATAAAAGGAGAATTTTTTAGAGTTTTAAGCAGATCTAAGCACTATGAAAGAGTTTTCATGCATTATGAAAGTTTTATATAGGTAATTGGAGGTTATGGAGGCCATATAAATGCTTTGGAAGGTTGTAAATTGAAATATAATTGATTAGAATGCATTTAGGAGTGATTCAAGACAGGTGTTTGGTAATTTGAGGCTCCAAAACAAGTAAAAACTTATCAAATATCCTAGTTCAACTTTCATATTTATTTATTATACATATATAGGACATAAAATTATGAATATGGGCCTTACCATTCCAAAAACTAGCTTTAAATGTTTTTATAATGAATAAAAATCAAATTTGTTAGGGTCTAAAGGCTCTAAATCAGAGAAAACCCCTCAACAAACTTCTCAGATCACTAGATCATTTTCATATTTATGGAACACATTATGGAGGATGAAATATTACTTCACATAGGTTTTCCAAGCCAAAAAAACTATACAAAGCATTAAATTTGACTCTTTGAGCAAAATGTTTGGTTATAGATGCAAGCAATCACCTTCTCAATGATTTTCAAAGCTTCAAAAGAGTATATTCAAACTTTTCCAGGCATATATCCATGAAAAATATTATTTTCTCAATAATATTGACTTTCTAATGTAATATTTCTACCAATCACAAGATTGGAAAAAAATTTATTAAAACTATTAACTTTTGAATAATATTCAAATGTTTTCACAACAAAAATTTAACCAAAGAACGTATCATATATCTATAATTTGATTTCACGTGAATATTCTATGTCCCATGAATAAAAATCACCCCAAGATAATCATTCCTCCTTTTACCATGCATTTACCATAATACCATGCTCAACCAAGCTCTAATACCACTAATGAAACCTAAACAATTTAATAACTATGCAAATTTAATGGGATAAATCTTGTGTGCACTGAGGTGGGTACACAATAATTTTATTAATCAAGATAAAATAAGTACATGAAAAGAGTTCCAATATGTCATTAACCCTTTTTACCCATAAAACCATGTATATATGAGATTTCACCTATGACTGATAAAACCATCTAACCTAACCACTTCTAATAGGAATGCAACTCAAAAAATAGTTTTTATTATTTAACTCAAAAACATTAATCAAAGTAACTAAATATTATTAAAATGGGTGTATTTATAAAACATGCATGCTGCTTTACATTATTATTTACCTAACAACCTAACCTAATGTTAAGACCTTGGAACAAGTCTTTATAAGCAATGATTTTGTAAGAGACATTAAGAAAAGTTATATGATGCCAATTACAAATGATTTTGGTGTCACCACCTTTCAGGATGAATTTTATATGTCCTTTGTTGATGGATAAGTGCAAAGGTTGTGAGTGGAAGGATTTGAGTTAGACTTGGTAAAGTTCAGCCCCCATAGTATCGAAAATTTTATTATAAAATTTGTAGGGGAAGCCATCACATCCTAAGGCTTTGTCATTGGCCATTTGCATCAAGACTTCAAAGAGATCATTTAAAGATAGAATCATGTCACAAGTGACCCTTTAGATAGTGTAAAATTTTGGAGTAACCACTAAGAGGCATTGATTTAGGGCCTACTGGCTTTTCATGGATGGTGGTTGGGAAGAAAACACTTGCAAAAAATGTTTGGAAAAAGCCTTGACCACATCAGGTGTCTTTGTCAATTTCTATTCATTATCCTAAAGGGTGACCATTTGTTGGGCAATGGATTTAACCTTTAAAATATGAAATAATTCTTTGGAGACCTAATCACCTACTTTGAACCAATACATATGAGCCCCAATTTGAGCACCATAGGCATTATAATGATCAATAATTTGGATTTTATGGCATAGTTTGGCCACCCAAGCTAGAAGGTATCACTAAATAGGTGTTATTCTAGTGAGGCCACTTCTTGAATTAGTTTGGAAGAGGTGATGGAGAAGGATTACCACTAAATCTTGGCTAATTAGTGCCCATAAATGCATAAAAATCTAACCATCTAATTGATAGCAACTACCCACCACTGGGTCCACCTTGGATGTTGGGTAGGACTAGGAACAAGATTCCATACCCGCTTGATGTGTGCCATAGTGGGCCCATGATCTAGGAGGGTCTTATTAATAAAGAATTATGTCATATGAAATTTAGGATTTTTTAATAGCTAAGTAATGTGAAACCTAATTAGAGAGTGGTTAGATAAAGTAAAATCTAGTAGGGCTTCCACTAGTGGCAAGAACATGCTATCAAAAAAGAAGTACAGATGAGAATAAATCATGGCATGATGAATTTGTTTAAGGACCCTATCAGACCCACCTTGAATAGTGGTCCAAGTATACCAATATTTTTGAGTGGGGTGTCACCCAAAAATAGGGTCATAGAGGCCAAATTTATTTTACATGTATAACTATGCCTACCTTTTGTTGGCGGTCCATATCATAGGTTAATTAAAAATATTTTTAGTTGATTATCCAACCATATTAACATCCCCATAAATAACCCAGTGGGTGTCAGGAAGAAAATCAACAATCCACAACCATAAAGTTGTAGACGCGTGAGCATCATTCAAGGCATAAACATTAATAATGCCAAATGAATGATTATCAATATTGAAGAGGTCCCATATGACATCGTGGGAATGGTCATTTATAGAGATCAAAAAATAAGACTACAATTTAGGCAAAATAAATGTCATAATGTCAACATGATCTACATTATGTTTACTATAAAGCACTAAATTGTTAGCCTAGATAACTATGGTAGGAACTATGAGAAGGAAAACCATCACCTTCACTTCCTTGAAGGTAAAGAATGTCTAAATCTACAAACTTACTTTTGAAATCTTGAACACTAATGCTCCTTCGATGGTAATGCTCAAGGTACCTGCCAAACCAGTGATTGTAATGGCATGCTCAACTATCAAGCTTCTAAGAAGCTTCATACAAATATTTTATAATATACTCTCAACATAGTTGGGAATAAGGAATTCTAAAACTCTGCTATATGACCGTGATATTACAATTTTTTTATTGAATTCTATAAGCAACAAGGAAAAACATCAATGTGATGCTTAAATGAATGTCAAATTTAAGATTGAAATGACCTTGTGATAGTCAAGTAGATGTCAAATGTAAATTCAAATATAATTATTAATAACTCAATACATTACACTCCCCTTGTCACCATTTAGAATTCTTATCAACATAGTGTTCCAAAATTCAATTTAGGAACTTGTTGGCATAAAAATCAAAATCAACTAGTTAACATAAAATAAAAATGAAGGAACCAAAATAATGAGTGCACCCTAATTGTCTAGGCCCACACAAAACCTTATGAAAGTACACTCCACATTTTTGGGAACCAAATTCTTACTATGTTCATTTTTAAGAAGACTAATACATGACAATGAAATATAGAGGGGAGAGAAAGGGAACTGAATATAAGAGGGTCAAAATGTGAAGAATTTTGGGGTTTAAATAATTTTTACTATTTCACACATTTTTTATATGTGTGAATTATATATCATAAATAATTTTCACTTACATGCTGATGGTGGAAAACAATTTACAATATTATATTTTATCAGTAATGATTCATAGAAATAATTAAAGAAATGCTCCAGAGTACTAATTATGTCTCACATTCCCAATGGGTTTTCACCATTTTTTCACACAAAAACTATTTTATTTGGGTATGTGGACCTTTTAGTTAACATTGATCATCATTTAATTTCCACTATCTGGTAAATATACTTTTTCCTTTATTTATTGAGCACCCCACATGAGCTTTCATTGTGAGCTAATCTCACTCTATTAGTAGAATAAATGAAATCAAATAATTTTTTTAAGTGAATGGCAACAAAGAAATCTTGAAAGTGTTCCTCTCTTTGGTATGTAGCCATCATCAATTACCTAGTAGTTTGAACATACATTGAAGGTGCCAATTCACAACAAATGAGACATCTTCCTGCTATCACCTCTAAGTATGTTATCTTATAAATGACCCTTTATTTCAAGGTCTTTTTTGGCATGCTACTCTAGTTTTTTGACTAAGAGGATTTAGAAAAGATCATCTTTCATTGTCACAGTGACATCTGTAGTGGACACTTCGATGGGCACACAACCACTCAAAAAGTCCATAAGATGGGATATTTATGGGCCACTCTAGACCATGATGTTTTCAAATATGTATATAAATATGAGAAGTGACATCATTTTTCACATGAGATACATATTCCTACCATGGAATTATAGCCCATCATAACTCCATGGGTCTTTTCTACCTAGGGTTTGGTCTTAGTACGTAAACTCTCCCCTACTTATTCAAACGGTCATTATTTCATCATAACAAAGACTGAATATTTCACTAAATGGATAGAAGTGATGTCCTTAACAATTGTGACTAGATGTGTTATTTAAAAAATACTTTTAAACCAAATCCTTTATTGATTTGGAGTCCCTTAGGTCATCATTATCGATAATGGGTCCGCTTTTAAGAATTTCAAAGTTCATGATTTGTGCGAGAAATTCATTATATTGCACCACTTGGACTCCTTGTATTGTCCATAAATTAATGGCCAAGATGAATCTACCAAAAAAACTTTAAATTCAATCCTATTCAAAACTGTTGGAAACTCTAATTGATATTGGCATCTATAGTTCTATCCAGCACTCTAGGCTTATAGAAAAAATATTAAAACACCCATGAGAGCAACCCCATATTCACTAGTATTTATGTATGAGGCCATTTTTCCTTTAGAGGTAGAAATACCTAGCTTTCACATCTCCTTTCAAGACCTCCTCAATGAAGAAGAATATAGAGAGAGGTGTCTGACTGAATTGTAACTTGCATATGAACATTGAATTGCCACTATAAATAATCACATAGATTAAATTTACCACATGTGTAATAAATATAAAAAAACATTCATGAGCACATAATCTGTGTTGAAGATCTTGTCCTTAGGCTCAATAGTCGAATTGACAAAGATAAAGGAAATAGTCCAAAATTGACACCCAACTAGTTAGGCCCCTACTTAGTAAAAAAGGATTTCAACAATGGAACCTATCGATTATGTAATTTAAAGGGAGAATATCCATTTTATATCTAGATTTCATAACATTTTCAACTTTACTCCATTCCTATAGGTGGTAATAATTTATTATGCATGAACTCCAATTTTTAAAGATTATTCCTTAGAAAAGTCACATCTTATATTTTCCACCCATTTTTCATGTTGAATTTGACTTGACAACATCCTAACATCATGTGGGTCATGGTAATGGACCCATTGTTAGTAGCAGTCATTGGATATCCTCATTATGACGTGCTAGTGTTGTCGTCGACATGTTGTTGTAGGACTTGCAAGATAGGTAATTAACCATCATGTTAAATTAGTGGATAAAGTTTTTTTAACCCATATTTACTCCATTTTAATACCATAAATGGTGTGATTTAAATCTAGACTTCACAAATAAAATAGCTTTTGAACATAGAGCCATGTAAAAGTAATAAACCTAAAAATTATTATTTTTATTTTTAGTTACATCAAATTGCCATGATTAAGGATACATTTTTTTAAGAGAGTAATTCCTAAAACTCAATGTATCAGATAACCACAATAATAACTACATTATCTTTGTATGAGTGTTGGGTACTTATAGAGTTCATATGACTCCTCCTTTTCTCATATCTTCATTTCTCTTTGTATTTGGTCCAAGGAAACTATTCAACCTTCATTTTATATTTCATACTTAAAAGCATAGTATAAAAACTCAAGAACTATGGTTACTCAGTAGCAAAAAAGTGTGACCTATAATTGGGGCTCAATAATTACTTGACACTTTATTAATACTTTTAAAAATATATATAAATTAATAAAATATATTGAAATACATAAGAAAATGAAATGAATGTATAGAAACGATTGTGGAGATTTAGAGAACACTAAAATATTTATCGTTGTTGCAAACTTGAACTTGTTATGTGTTGCATTGTGCATCGTTAAAGGAGGAAAACCTCAAATTTCAATCATAGATCATTATCATTTATCACTTATTAGTCTTAGACACTTAAAAAAATATTAAAGAAATTAAATAAATTATAAAAGTAATAAACAATTCTAATTTCAATAACTACAAACTAGAGTGACAATCAAGACAAGTGGTGCCCATGAGTAAACCAAAAACATCGAGGGGAATTATGGAATTCCATATCATATACAATAAATATGACTACACTTTTTTTAATTTTCTCTCGGCTAATAATTCACTTTCAATCTTAATAGAGTTATGCTTAACATTTAAACTTTTAACCTTTTCTAGGATCAATGGAAAATGGTTTATGTTAAGGTAAAGGAAACAAAGATATATAAATATAATAAAAACACAATGGAATGTCACATTACTACAAAATGGAGGACCATGTACATAGAGACCTTTTGCTGACATGTTATAGGCATAAGATTACAATTTACATTTTCTAAAAATTAAAAAAAAAATGAATCTCCATTTGCATGAAGGAGACAATAAATTTACTAAGAATATGCTAAACTTAAGTCACCTCCTTTCCATTTAATAATTTTGTGATTTTTAGATGCTAAAATTAAATAATAAAACTAAAACTTTTTAAGTTTACAATGTGAAATTGTGAATCAAGTCGACTTAGTAGAGGGACTCAAACCTAAGGGCATTCTTTACCAAATTTCAATAGAATCTATAAAAAAAGGTTGATGCACATCGCATTAATTTCCTTTGGCCCTAGGGAATGACATATCATCAATACACAACACAACACACAATGAGAAACCAATGATAGTAGAGAATGGATCATAATTTTTTTAACACTTTTGTTATATTATTTAGGTTATCACTTTTTGCTCAGTTACTAGGGCAAAAACCATGGTTTTGGTTGGGTAACTGCTCTCTAAAAAACCATGGTTTTCATCCTAGTAACCTATCAATGATTACCTAACCATTTACCATTTATGCCAAGAAAAAAGGTTTTTTGTGGGTGCCCATCGAGTACCCACATTTTTTAATACAATGCTTGAATGAAATTTTAAAAGATAAAAATATACATGTGTCACATACACAAATTATATAAATTACTTTTGAGATAGCATTTGCAATCCCTTACTAACCCATGAAGCTAAGCCTAAGAGTGAAGATGAGGAAAAGGATTTGCATATTCAAAAGGATGATATCCAAGAATAAATGAAATCTAGGGAGGAAGATCAAGGAAGTTTTGGTGTCTCTGAAAAAATAGAAGTGAAGTCTTTGGGCCAAATGGAAAAGAAGAAATGTGAGTTAGATGGAGCCTTGTTCAAGGAAAAAGTTATTTCTAAAATTAACTATGTTACCTCATATTCAAGTAAGGGTTTGTTGGTTAGGATTTCATTAAATAACTAAAAAATAGTGGATGCATTTGGAGTTTCCATCCCAATCTTTACAAACTCGGGGAAAGGTGGAAATTGAAATATTGTGAGAAATAAAAGGAAAGGTAGAGAACCACTAAATGTGACCCTCAAATCTTGAAAACAAATAGTATTGAATGATCATAATATTTTTGAGCATATTTTATGTGTTTCATTGGGTCTGCAGTGTATGCACAACTTTTAGCAGCTAGTCTCATTTTCCACTAAAATAGGAGTTTTGTCTAGATTTCATTGTTTTATCTTTCTCTCCAATGTGAAAATGTGGGGCCTTTTAAAACCTGAATTTTACCAATAATATAAAAAACATGTGAATCTCTTCACAATGACTTGTCACCGTAACATTGTCCAATATTGTTAGTTTCACCAAGTGGAGTTGCAACATTCAAAACTGTTTTTCCAATGCTCCATTCAACATTGAAAATCTTAGTCATGTATATTTTTCCATTAGAAGGAATAAAATTCAGCAGTTTCCAAGAAGATACTCAAAAGATAAAATTGATATTGATTGAAGAAATGAGATTCATTGGAGGAAAATTATGAAAAAAACACAAATGTAGACTTTGTCTGGTAATTCCTAAAAATGCAAGCATGATTTTTGGAGGTGTGTCAATCATTTTGATAGGTTATTTAGGACAATTACCTCCTATTAGTGATAAACTACCATGAAATAATAATAAATGTACAAAAATGCTATGAGAATAATTAAATCTAGATGTTATTTTTTATAAGACATTTAGACAAGAATGAGAAAATGAGGACCCAAAAAAGTTTCATCATCTTCTCACAAATATTAGAGATGCACATCCAAAAATTGGTGATTGAAAATTATTAATGAGAAAAACCAATACTATATTTATAAACATTAAAACTAATATTGATACTATATGTGTTTGTTCTCTCAAGATATTTTGATTTGGGAGTGAATTAATTCAAAATATTCATGGCATATATTGACCATTGTATAGATATACATAATTTAGATAATTTGTTTTTTTTAACCATAATTAGATTTAGCTTTCTATCCTCGAAAACAATAATTTCACTCCATCCTTTATATTTTTGTAGTTCTTGATGAATACCTACAATCTTATTTATTTATTCTAATTGAGTATTTTCCATATGTCTTCTTTTCCTTACAAGATTGATTTTTGTCTAGTCTCGAAGGTTACCCTATCATTAATTAATATCCTAATTGTATGTATTCGCATGTTACCTTGTTTAACTACTTCATATTGTCTAGAGTTAGAACAATAGCCTTTTACACATCCAACATCTTCAATAACACTATAATTCTCTTTAAAAAAATCTTATTTCCATAAAAAACAATTCGTATGTAATTTCAAATGCAACATACCCTTTCACCACAAACTCATATATGTACTTAATATTGGTTCTTTCCCATTAATTAATATCACATATCCATTTTGTATCTAGATTTTTCAACCTTTGCAACTTTACTTCATTCCATTCTAATTTTTATGTTAGGTTAGTTTGAAAACAATAGTGATTGAGCCTTGATAACCATGTTGTTAAAAATCCAATCGACTCACACTAAATATCACATAAATATTACCATATCTATGGATGGCAATAATTTCTTATGCATAAACTCCAAATTTCATAGAGTCTTCTTTAACAAACTCCAATATTTTGTCTTCCATCCATTTTTCATCATCTCTTTGACCTAACACCATCTTAACATCTTTCGGGTCGTAGAAACAGATCCATTGTTAGTAGGAATCCTTGGATATCCTCAATGATACATGCAACTATGGTATTCTACAAGTTGCTAAATGAATTGTAAGATAGGGAATAGACAATTGTGGTAATTTAATGGCTAAATGTGTTTTATCCCATATTTATTCCATTGTTTTCCCTTAAATAAAGTGATTTAAATCCAAACTTCACAAAGACAATAATTTTTGCACACATAGACTACGTAAAACTCATAAACCTAAAAAATTATATTCTTATTATTAGTTACAATAAAATTATGGTTAAAGATGCATTTATTTGCTAGAGAGATTGATTCCCAAAACTAAATATATAAGAATAACCAAAATAATAATAATAATTAGATTATTTTTGTACAAGTACGAGATACTTATATAGTTGATATGACTCAGTCTAAATCCCTCTAATTTCTACACTTGATTCTTGATCCGAGAACCATGTTGTTTGCAATTCAAGAAAATCGCACCAAAAAAATTCATAAATATCACCATAAAATCTCATAAATATCACCGAAATTAATGCTCGAACAACCAAGTCTTCAAGGCGGCGATAAGTAAGAAGAGTCCTGCAAGACAAAATAACGATTAAGTGGATAAATAGAGAGTAACTAATAAACAATCATATGCTTAGGAGTTCTTTAAACAAGAAATCAACCATATATATGCTTACGAGTTATTATCTATGTATATGTTGAAACAGTCAGTCAAGAGTAAACACGAATATGCCCTTCTATATTCCAACGTACAACCCACGTTCACGTTCAAACAACAAAAATGTCCACAAGAAGAGTTTTTCAATCCAAAATATCGTTACTTACACGGCAACAATTTCCCTATATAAACTCATTCAAGCAGCATAAGCAACTCACAATTCAACAATTCTGTTATCAATGGCTACTGCAATGGCACTTTCGATTGCACTCACAGCAACATTTCTGTTTTTTCTCCAAGGTAACATTTTACATTCACCATTGCCTTGCCTTCTTTCTTTCTTTGCTTTTTTCATTTTTGTTTTTTGGCCTTTTGTTGGTGGTGCTGTAATATGTTAACGTAGTGAGCGCACTGCATGCAGGCGTGAGAGTGAGAGTGGAAGCAGCAACGTTTGAGATCACAAACCAGTGCACAGACACAGTGTGGGCAGCGGCACTTCCCGGTGGAGGGAGCCAATTAGCAAAAGGGCAATCATGGAGCATCCAAGTTCCCGCCGGAACAAAAAGTGGCAGAATTTGGGGCCGCACTGGCTGCTCCTTCGACGGCAACGGTCGAGGCACCTGCCAAACCGGTGACTGCAATGGCATGCTCAGCTGTCAAGCTTCTGGGCAGGTTCCTACAACTCTTGCGGAATATACCCTCAACGGAGACGGGAATAAGGACTTCTACGACATCTCTCTGGTCGACGGATTCAATCTGCCCCTCTCCATGACCCCCTCCACCTCTGGCTGCCAAAAAACAGCGTGCTTGAGCGACGTTAATTCTGTGTGTCCGATTCAGCAGAAGGTGGCTGGAGGATGCAAAAGTGCTTGCGCTACATATAATAAACCAGAATACTGCTGCACAGACCCCTTTAACACGCGCGACAAGTGCCCACCCAGCGACTACTCCAAGATTTTCAAGAATGAATGCCCCCAGGCCTACAGTTATGCCTTTGATGATCCCTCCAGCACCTTCACTTGTCCTGCCGGTTCTGACTATAAAATTGTCTTCTGCGGTTAACAACCGTCTCCATTTCTCTTTCTCTGTGCTCCGCATCATGCGTCCGAGCTTCCATGTTATACATTAAATAAAGTAAATAGGTAAAGACGACACTATGTTATCCACTAGTTTATAAATAAATAAATAAATAAAGACGACACTATGTTATCCACTAGTTTTATTTAAACTCGTACGACATTCTATAAAAGATATAACCTTGGTTTATTTGTTGATTTATTTTCCTCTCCTCTTTCTCTGTGAGAAAATGTGTATTTTTAATATGATGAATTATGTATTGTGATCTGAAATGTTGATTTAAAAAATTTACAATAAAGATAAAATTTGAATAGTTAAATTTCATAAATAAAATGAAGGATAAAGATGAAAATTGGATTTACAAATATACCTTGAATATATAGAGATTTCGGATAAGAGTGGAAATCATGGTCTTCTACAAAACAAATAGAACCCTCAAAAATTGAGACAAATAGAGGAATTTGTTCGAATTATCAATTGAAATTTTCAGACCTACAAGCGTAGATGATCCATTTATAGGAAGTATTTGACATCGATTTTATTTTTAAAAATTGTTCAACATATCTAAGGATCTAAAACTAAGCTTAATTTTCTGAAACTTCACTCCGACCACTAGAAAATTTTATTTCTCCTCAACCTAATTGGGCAGCTAGGTTAGAAAATAATAATGAAAGATAATTAGTCACTAATATGAACTTTGAAACTACAATGAATGCTTTAAAGTTTGCTTGAATTCTTCAAAGTGCTTGTAGACGCTCCGTGGATTCCTATGACAAATAAATGCTAATTATTTTGTTTGATGATATCTATATCCCCTTGTATTTATAAACTAGTAAAAATATCTTAAATACATCTATCTAAACTATGCTGAGAGATATCAATCTCAAGGTTCTTGTCTTGGATTTTTCACATACCACATTGCATAATAATTACATTACTTTTTCCATCGATTTTCCACTAAGTATTGACAAATCGCCATTGTGTTGGGTTCAAAAAAATATATTTTTGAGAAAATGGAATCCAATCTCTGCGATATGACCTTGATGTCAAAATTTTTAGATTGAATTCTATAAGCAACAAGGGAAAACATCAATTTGATGCTTAAATGAATGTCAAATTTAATATTGAAATTACCTTGTGACAGTCAAGTGAATGTCAAATGTAACTTCGAACATAATTATGAACAACTCATTACATTACACTCCCCTTGTCACCATTTAGAATTCTCTTTGACATAGTGATCCAAAATTCAATTTAGGAACTTGTTGGCATAGAAATAAATATCAACTAGTTAAAATAAAATAAAAATGAAGGAACAAAACAAGAGTGGACCCTAATTGTCTAGGCCGACACAAAACCTTAGGAAATTACACTCCAAATTTTTGGGAACCAAATTCTTAGTGGGTTCATTTCTAAGAAGACCGCTACATGACAAAGAAATCTAGAGGGGAGGGAAAGGGAAGAGAATATAAGAGGGTCAAAATGTGCATAATTTTGGGGTTTAAACAATGGTTACTATTTCACACATTTCACATCTATGTGAACTATATCATGACCAATTTGCACTTGCAGGTTGATGGTAAATTTTTTTGAAACTATTTTATTTTGTCAATACTGGTTCATAAAAAATAAGGAAGGAAAGGCTTTAGAGTAATGGTTATGTCTCGCATTCCCAACGGTTTTTCACCGTGTTTTCACATAGACACCATTTTATTTGGGTCTATAGACATTTTATTTAACATTGATCAGCATTTAATTTCCTCTATCTTGTAAATATACTTTTTCCTTTATTTAGTTATCACCTCACATGAGCTTCCATTGTCAGATAATCTCACTCTATTAGTAGAAGCAATGGAATCAAAGAAAGTTCAAAAGTCTATGGCGTCAAAGAAAGATTAAAAGTGTCCCTCTCTTTGGTATGCAATCATCATCAATTACCTAGTAGACTAAACCTACACTGAATGTGCCAATCAATTCATAACAAATGAGACATCTTCATGTTATCACCACCAAGTATGTTATCATAGAAATGGTCCTTTATTGCAAGGCCTTTTAATGGCATGCTACTCTGGTGTTCTAACTAAGAGGAGTTAGAAAGGATCCTCTTTCATTATCATAGTGGCATGTGTAGTGGACACTTAGGTGGCCATGTAATAGCTCAAAAATTCCATAAGATGGGATATTTATGGCCCACTCTAGACTATGATGCTATCAAATATGTACGTAAATGTGAGAAGTGCCATCATATTTCTCACAAAATACATATTCCTACCAAGGCATTATATACCATCATAAATCCATGGCTCTTTTTTACCTGGGGTCTAGACTTAGTACGTAAAATTTCCCCTACTTCTTTAGATGCTCATCATTTAAACATCACAATGACTAAAAATTTCACCAAGTGGGTACACCACTTTCATTACATCTTCCTGCATAACTTAAAAAATGCTAGCCTACATTGGAGTCTAGAATATTGTCTTTGATAGAATCTCCCCTTTATAATGCCTTTGTAAAACAAAACATTAGCATGACTATAATAAAGTAAATTTACCCACCCATCTTAGTCTTGGAGGTGAACCCTTGCTTATTACTAGATGCACGGGGCCAAGGTTTGGGGGTGAAGGCCTTACAAATAGAAAAATAGATGCTTATATGAAAATCAAAAGTTTATGAAAATATAAAAGTCAAAATTATATGTCTCTCACCCTTTGTTAAGCCTCAGTGTTGAGCCCTCATATATTACTAGTTGTATGGGGTTGGCATTAGGGAGAGATGTGATTACTCACCTATATACAACTCAAGGTAATGATCCCATATGTCATCTTGGTCACATGAGACTAGGTGTAGGGGGTTTCAAAGAAAAACAAAACACAAATGTAAAATCAATGTCAAATTAGAAAGAGTGTCTTATAAGAAATTTCTTCAAAGGGAGTTTTTTATATGTTTACATTTAAAGAAGGTAACCTTTTCCCATTTAATAATTTTGTTAGGGTAAGTTCTCTCAATGTGAGGCCAATAAAGTCAGTAATTTATAAATTTAACAAGCATTTCATATTCCCCTTTACTCGTAAGGATTAGGTCATGTTACTTTTTCCTACAAAATTTTCATCTATGGTTCATCTCATAATTATCCTATTTTTCCACCTTTCACCTCGTGCTGAAAATTAAAAGTCATTTATTGTGTGAACAAAGCAATTAGGAAATCTCCTACAAGATAAATGTTAGCATAATTATAGTTACATGTGTAAATCTGTCACATTAAATCATCTGCATACATTCTATTTCCGCATATACATAAGCATTTTTCCATAGCAATGTATAAAAAGTAAAAAGATACACATACACACACATCATCATCATCATCATCATAATGTGTGTGTGTGTGTGTGTGTGTGTGTGTGTGTGTGTGTGTGTGTGTGTGTGTGTGTGTGTGTGTGTGTGTGTGTGTGTGTGTGTGTGTGTGCGTGTGTGCGTGCGTGTGTGTGTGTGTGTGTGTCTAGTCCTCTAAAGTGTATGAGCTGAGAAGCTAATATTGAATAAAGAATCACATCACATGATGATCAATGGAGATACCCCAAAACATCTATATATATCATGTAAATTGTCATGTTTAAACAATAGAGTTATCTTATATAGATACCTATATAGAAGGCCAATATGCCTCAAGTCATCTCAAAAATAAATAACATATATAATGGTATATAAAAAATCATCTATAACAAGTCTTAAAATCCTATCCTCCTCCTCTTAGAAGGAGCTACGACAAAAGAAAGTCTGAGACTCTAGCTACGATGACATCTCCTATTCATGCCTCCATTTGATTTTCTTCACTATTTATAAGTCAGTGTCTTGTAGGATGACTCCTTCCTAAACCTCCCCCTGACACCCTCCCTATTTCATGACTAGAGGATCTGTCACCTCCTCCTCCCACCATGGTGTCCATTAGGACCTCCACTCTCCTCACATAACCAATAGAGTGTTGTTTTATGTCCTCAATGTCATCATCATCATCATCACTGGGGCATAGTACACTAGGTACTACCTATAGTACAACATCCTCAATGATCATAAGAAAAGATTCATCAATGAAGTGTCTATTAAGAAGCTATTTGGGTTATCTTGAGGGTAGGGATATACCATTTACCAAGGCTTATGATTGAGCATTAGACAGGAGATATCCAAATCTTTATATTAAAATAAAATATAAGGTTGGGGTTGAGAGACAACCTTATATTATGGATATGAATAGGCCTAAAGGCTCATAATTGACTCCATTAATGGATAGATATGCCAAAGTATCATAAAAATGCATGCACATAGACTAAATTAGAGTGGGACCAAAACCTAGAGATTATAACATGAAAAGGATAAATGGCTAATCAATATGGTCATAGGCTTTATCAAATTCTATTCCGATGAATAATTCCTTTTGGACACATGCCAAGCATTTTTCTAAATTTCTCAAACTTTATTCTGTCAAGGGGTTTTATGAAAATATTAATTGTTTGATCAATAATTGGAAAGTATATTGGATCAAGTGATTTCTTCACCACCATCATTCACAAATAGTGATATTTGGAATCCATATGTTTCTTTTTAGCATGAAAGACTAGATATTTAGACATTTTCATTACACTTTGATTATCAATGTACAACTATGTAGGAACAATCTGAGAAATCTAAAATAGATAATTTATCTAGAAGCATCCCATGTTGCAATGTATTTTGATATTAATGATGGATTTTCCATTGTATCCTACTTCTTAAAATACCAATCAATGGTAGTTGAACCCATATGCATAGTGTATCCTATTGTAGACACTCTGTCATCCACACATCCACCAAAATCTACATCAGAATACAAAACAAGTTTAAATTTCTTATTGCATTGGTACTCAAGGCCATATTCTTTCATTCCTTGAAGGTAATGCAATACTCTTTTTGTTTCATGCCAATGAATTTCTCTAGACTCGTGTATAAACCTAGACAAAATTCCAATGAAAAATGATATATTATGCATGGTAGTCATCAAGTATATCAAACCTAATACTAATTATTTGTATTTGGTACAATAAGCAAAGGCACTACCATTATTATTAGATAATTTCAAGTTAATTTCCATGGGAGTGAAGTAAGGTTTGAAATCATTCATGCCAAACCTATTTAATAACTCAAAAATATAATTCCATTGTGAAATGAAAATACTTTACTTTTTCTAAGTTACTTCTACACCTAGATAATAGTGAATAAGTCCAAGATATATCATCTAAAGCCAATCTTTTAATTCTTTCTTCACAAACTTGTTATGATTTTCATCATTACCTATGATAAACAAGTCATCCATGTTAAGAACAAGAAACACCAATTTCTTACCCCACATTCAAATATAGATAGTATCATTAGATTCACTACATTTAAATCTAATTATATTCAAGTAAGAATCCATATTTTCATACCAAGCCATGGGTGCTTGTTTGACCCAAAAGAGAGCTTTAATCAATTTACACACCTTGTGCTCTGTACCAACTTTTTAAAACCTTGGTGTTGCTTCATATATACTTATTCCTTTAAATCATCATTCAAAAAGGCACTTTTAACATCCACCTATTGTACTTTCCAAATATTTTGTGTTTCTAAGGAAAGTACCATACGAATAGTGTGCCATTTGGTAGTTGGTGAAAATACTTTACAATTCAATCTAACCAAATATTTCACTAAATGGGTAGAATTGATGCCCCCAATGATTATAACCAGATGCATTATTTAAAAAGTACTTCTAAACAAAATACTTTATCAATTTGGAGTCTCATAGGCCATCATTATTGATAATGGGTCCTATTTCAAAAATCTCAAAGTTTGTGAGTTATACAAGAAATTCAGTATATTGCACCACTTGGCCTCCTTATATTATCCTTAGGTTAATGGCCAAAAAATAATTACCAATAAAACCTTAAATTAAATCCTATTCAAAACCATTGTAGACTCTAAATGACATTTTCATCTATAGCTCTATCCAACACTATGGGCTTATAGAACAAATGTTAAAACACCCACGGGAACAAACTTCTATTCGCTAGTATTTAGGTCTAAGGTCATTCTTCCCTTAGCTATAGAAATCACTAGCCTTTGAATATCCCTTGAAGGCCTCCTTAATGAATAAGAATATAGATAGGGGCATCTATATGAATTGTAACTCATATATGAACATCACATTATTGATGCAAATAATCACATATTATATGTTGATTGCATATATAAGTAATACAATAAAAACATTTGTGAGCACAAAATCTTGTTGAACACCTTGTCCTTAAGATAGATAATTGAATTGAAAAAGATAAAGCAAATGGTCAAAAATTTAGA
>JARHVA010003370.1:0-10000 GCA_037957365.1 Torreya grandis
TTAATCAAATATATCACCACATTTATTTGATATGAATTACATGTATCATTCTACAATATTGTTATATTGACTTTCTAATTAAAAATGTCTTATCCATACAAATAACATTGTAGTGCAGATTCAATCCACTCATAACAAGTGGAGTCCTATCATAATCACATCAATAACTATTATTTCCTCATCCACCCTTAATAATATAAAAATTTAATCAAATATGTTACCACATTCTAAGCTACATACCCCTTTTTAATGTGTGTAAGTCATGTAAATCTGACAATTGGCTTGAGGTCAAGTTTGGTGTGTGACATGGGATATATGGTGTCTGATATTACATGAAATAAAATTTCATTCTCACTCATAATCACCTTGTATCTCACCTTGAAATATTTCACCACTTTCATATTTTTTAATGCCTAGCCCTCCTATCCACATAAGGCATTTAAATATCATATGAAGGAACAGACAATCTCATTCTGTACAATCACCTACATGATAAATATATGATTATTGTTACTCATTTTCATGTGCACAAAAATAAAAATGGAAGCAATGGTCATGGGTTTTAAGTGATGTATGAATACCAATTTACAATCTTACGCTTTACAAAACCATCCTTTACTAAAATAAGAAAAATTACATCTTCAATACTATATGTTATATTAGTACTTTAATATAATATTAATGTATAATATTATAGTATAATATTATTATATTTTTATTTGTTTTATATATCTCTTATGAAAAATAAAATTTGCAAGATATATAACATAACAAGCAACCAAATCACTAATGGAACAATGATCTAGTGGTGTTGGCCTTAACATTTAATAACATCACTTGAAATATTTTATTACCATTCAACATCAAATCCTACTGTAGATTTAAATCTTTCAAAACTTGCATGTTCTTTATCACCTTGTCCTTTATTCCATGCTCTCATGACATCTTTAGCCAACCTAGACAATATAGAATGCTAGTCAAAGATGTCACCACCTTATAAGATGTAAATCCATTTGTAATGTGTACATGGATTGTAAATATAATAACTAACCTAAAACCTAGTTTGATGTATGATGTGGACCAATGTATATATACTATAATATATTTTTTATATATATAAAATATATAATTATATTTTTAGCCTGATGATGATAGCCTAGAGAAAAGTGAGATGAGTGTTATAAGTGGGAGGTCTTAGGGTCCATTTCCTAGGATGATCACTCTCTGGCATCATTTCCACACTAAACTACATCAAGTTATTCATGAAAAGTATCCACAATAAAATGTGCTACTAACTTAGTGTTCAATATGATAGGGGTCAACATGTGGCTTGAAAACTTTTTTAAATGTGATGAGGCAAGTCCATAGTTCATGGTTATGGATACTATTCACTATTGGTTTTGGCATTCAAATTACAATTTTTTTTGTAGTTTTGGGTCCATTTTAAAAATCATGATACCCCAAAATTTTGCCAATGAGGTGTAGAAGGATTTGTGAAGCTATTTGGTTATACCCAGATCCACCTAAGATCAAATCTCATAGAGTGTTTATAGGCTAGATATGGTTGTTTAATTGATAGTATCAAATGTGATCAAGTGTTAGCTGTTTATAATAGTTCAATAATTCTCTTGAAGATTGGGAGCCCCTAATTTATACCATAAATCTGATTGTAACTCTGATAAAAAAACTAGTACAAAATAAATATTTTTGTGTGTGTGTGTGTGTGTATAAATAATATATATTATATTATTTTGTACATTAAATATTAATTATATAATCAAGCCTTTTGACTTTATCAATGCTAAATGGATAATTTTCCATTTCAAGGTTACTTACCCAATGGTATATATCATCTCAACCACTTTGGACAATGTTGACCATTTGATGCATGAAAATGTGCATGTTGCTTATATAAAAACTCCAAGATAAATGAATTTATTGTTATTAAGTTGGAGGATTTATAAAATGGGTAACCCTTACAAATTTATTTCATAATATATAAGAAATGGAATATTTGATGGAGTTGTTTGATAGCTAGTAAGTGGATTTGGTTTTGTAGACTACGTATGATCTATGAGAAATTTTATTTTTTTCTGAGTTTTGTACAAATTTTGTGTCCATTAGAAATACTATACTAATATTTTCCCCTAGAGCATTTTCATTGTCTATTATCTCCACCTGCTAAAAACTCTTCCTCACTACAATCTTTAGGAACTTTTTAACAATAGTATCTAATCATTATTTTCTTCTTTGGTAAGGTTTACATTACATAAATGAATATCAATTTTGACAAACCTAACCATGTAAATTGAATCCAATAAATAAAAAGGAGCTTTGTGCACTTATTTTCCCTTAAATGAATGCAAAAAGTTAGTGTTGTTGTTGCCATTTCCATTTCATAAATTTCACCAACTTAGAGATAGCTAAGTATGTACTCCATACAAATAAGAATAATTGGTAACAACTATTGAAGCTTATCATTGGAGCCCAACATGGTTTCAATGGAATATTCCATGCTCACATGGGAACTGATAGCTTTTTATTTAATGAGAATGGGTCTTAGCATTGGAAAGTGATTTGTAGTCATCACTTACATCTATATTTAGTTGTGTATTAAATTCCAATATATGTTATTCTGGGACTTCCATTCAATTCAATTATATAGTTAATTAATTATAAAAATATAATCATGTGTTAAGTTATTGTAAAAGAGTGAGCATTGATCATTGATCACTGAGTAGAATTGGTGTGGTAGTGAATAGAAAGATGGCATCCAAAATAAAGCTTTATGGAATTCTCATGCTTTTAATGATGAGAGTAATAGTTGTACAAAACATATAATTTTGGAGGTGGTTCAAGACTTAGAAATAGAGGTGGTTTCGATAAACGTGGTGGTGGTAGTGGAGGCTTAGGAGGTGGTGGTGACCTTAGCGGGGGTACTGGTACGGGTGGAGGGGTAGATGTTAGAAGAGGGATGGGAAAGGGTGGTGGTGTTGATGGAGGGTTGGGATGAGGTGGAGGTACCAGTAGGGGAACAGGAATAGGTTTAGGTAAAGGAATCAGTGCTGGTGGAAGTGTGGGAGGAGGCTTATGTAGTGGAGATGGTGGTGGTGTTAGTGGTGGAGTAGGAGGAGGAATTGGTGGTGGTGGTGGAGGAGGTGGCTGTAGTGGAGGAAGTGGTTTAGGAGATGGATATGGAGGTGATGTAGGGGAATGATTTAGAGGAGGAGTAGGTGTGGGAGTTGGTGGAGGAAGGAGTTTATGTGGTAGTGTTGGATGTGGAGGAGGATTTTATGTTGATTTACATATTTTGTAATGACTAAATGTCCAACTCATTTTAACTGTATGCTCACAGAAATACATATGACTCAAATGAATAAAACCATTATTTTCATTTTTTAATATTTTGTATCATTGTGTTATTTATTTAAAACAAAACATATATGGTTCTTTGAGTGTAACGTTATAATTATGCCATAGACTCGTTTGACTATGAGACTTTTAAAAATTATTTTTATTTTTTAAGTCCAATCAAAATATTAAAATTCTATCAAATAATATTGTTAAAAATATTTGAATATATCATTTTACATTTAAATTATAAGAGTCTTTAAGAACTCATGATCTTATTTTTATCAGTTGACTTGTAAGTGTTGCTAAGAAATACATAGAATATAATTACAAGGATGTGATATGGACTCCTTATGGGCCTTACTAGAGAGAAGTGAGAAAAGTATGTGTTGTCAAGTTATTTAATGCCAAGGGAATAAAGTCTTTCAAATCTATATGAGAGGAAGAGGTGTCTCTCACCATTCATTCAGTGTGGAAGATGTCTAGTCGGTTCATATTGTCTCATTGTTGTATAGATATACAACAAATCAGCTTCATATTTTTTATAGATATAATTAGACAAATATATCATTATGTAGCTCTACAAAAATTAGTATATAAATTAAAATAGGGGCAGATCAGAGTAACACTTAATAGCAAAGCCACCCTAAAAAATAAAGTATTTTTTTAAAGTACAAAGAACTAAAGATTTCATAGTATAGTATGTATCAAATTATTTTTTATTAGTAAATCATATTATTATTTCTATCTTTATCCCTTTAACATTTTCTCTATTGTATTATCTCTTCAACCTTGAACTTCATTTCTGCATTATTCTATCTTCTACGTGCAAAATGGCATTTTATTTTCTTGAATTCTTTTCAATGACATAAACTACTGTAATGCTAAAAAATGATAAAACATTCTTATTGAATGCAAACATGAGACCATTATAATGGGAATAACTCTAAACTTTACTCTATCAAAATAACATAATAATTCTTCCAAATTTCTTGTTATTATGCTGAGAATTCAAGAAACAAAGATTATGAAATTGATATTTTTGTCTCTAGTTAAAAATCCATTTAACATCCCAACAAAAACTATTTAACACCAATTAATAAACTAGGTGGAGTCTAATAATTAAAAAGGGTATTTAGGGATGTGGGATCTAAAATCTTCAATTCATTCATTTATTAAAAGTTAATATTTTTCTTATTAATTATAAATATATTTATATCTAATAATTTAGTATTTTTGTAGTGCATAATATTTAATGTAATAATATAATGTTATAATATACATTAACTAATATATATATATATATATATATATATATATATATATATAATAATAATAATAATAATAATAATAATAATAATAATAATAATAATAATAATAATTATTATTATTATTATTATTATTATTATTATTATTATTATTATTATTATCTTTACAATATATATTATATAATTTGTTATTATATTATATTTGGGTTGAAGGTTTTCCTTTGACAAGGACATATAGAATATGTAAATACAAAAATATTTTATGGTGAGTTGTGTAGTGATGGCGAGGGGTAATGAAAAGTTATTTTAAATTATATTGTTAGATCAAGGTAGTAACTTATTTAAATAGACATTTCATGTTGTCAAGGGTGGATGAGGATGTTATGAGAGCTGATTTAATTGCAGCAGGGATATATATCTCATGTATAGTTTGAATTAATGATGCAATACCACTGATGTTGAGACAACACATTACAGTCCCATAGTCGACCTTGTAGCTTCCACTCATTCACACTATTAATATATTAACACCTATAATAACTACATCACCATTAAGAACATACAAAAACACCATAATCAAACCATTGGAAGAAAGGGCAAGGACATACAAAATGTATTGGTTGTTTTATTTTGTCAAGGGTGGATGAGAACATCATGAGAGTCAATTTGATTTTAATAGGGATCCACATCTCATATGCAACTCAAATCAATGATGTAATCTTATGGATCATGGGACAAGAAAATGAGGTCCTAAAGTCTATCTTGTAGCTTCCATGTCATGAGAGCTAATTTTATTATAACAAGGAATCATATCTAATGTGTTACTCAAAAATATATTTACATTTGAATGCTTTGTAAGAAAGAAAGTAAGTAAATATATAAATCTTCAAAAATTAGAGAATAAAATATTGAAAAAACTACCTCTTCCACACCATTCACAAGAAATTGACCTTTGTAATCAATGTTGTATACAATCAAAATAAAGAGAGAGAGATATATAGATTCAAAAATTTCATCATTAGCATATACTTAAAAAAATGATATAATATTAAAATATAAAAATTTTAATCTTATATTTATATAAATTAAATAATATATATAATATTAAATATTCAATGTATATAAAAATTATAGTAAATATTATACAATATTATTACAAAGATGACTAATGAAATTACACAATTAAAGTATTAAATAAGGAGTATCCTGTAGAGGATCTAAATTCATATCTGTGAGTTTCCATAAGCTTCGAAAAGAAATATTATTCTACCAAAGACCATCTGGTTGGTATCGATAATGACAAAGGCAAATAAATCATAAAAATGATATCACATATAGCAAATATAGTAAGAGATTTCAACGTGAGGGAATTAATTCCCTATATAGACTCACTTAAATTTTAAAGCATCAAGTAGAAAATGAAGAAGGTGATCAAATATTTTGACCAAATTATTGGAAAAATAATTGATGAGCACTAGTATTGCAAGCGGATGTGGAGGATAAAAGTGGCAGATCAACAGATTAGTAATACTAAGGATACCATTGATGTGCTACTAGAGATGAAGGATAGTATTGATGCCCTCATAATCACAACAAAAAACATTAAATCCATTGTTGTTGAATGCCTCTTACCATTTTCCATGACACACCCATTAATATTTTAATTTAATTTGGTGGAATAGATTTTGCAGGATTTGTTCATTGCTAAATCCGAAACAAAATCTACTATGTTAGTGTGGGTGATGAGTGCATTGTTCAACAACACTGGTGTGGAGAAAAAATTGTAACAAGAAATAGAATTCATAGTAGGTAGAAAGAGGTCGGTAAAAGAGAGTGATCTAGCAAGCATGGAGTATCTACAGTGTGTGGTAAAATAAACTATGAAATTGTATATAGTTATTCCTTTGCTATTACCTCACGAGTCAACTCAAGCTTATGCAATTAATTAATATTTTATCCCTCATAAAACTAGAATTATTGACTTCTGAAAGGTATCATCTAGAGTAGGGAGGACGAGATGCCCAAGGAGAAACATGGCCATTGTGACAATGGAGATTACATTGACTCAGCTTATGCATTGCTATAAAAATAATCCGGAGCAATATTATTATTGATATAATATTCAAATATTATATATATTGATAAATTAATAAATTATGTATAATAATATATTGATATATTATAATATAATATAGGCATCTAAATTATATTAATTTAATATAATATAAACACTTAAATTATATTAATTTTAAATTTATCTGTAAAAAACCTATTTTATATTTAATATAATATAAAGACTTAAATTATATTAGTTTTAAATTTATATTTTAAAGATGTAATATAAAATATAAATTTAATATAATATAGAGACTTAAATTATTTATATATATATATATATATATATATATATATATATATATATAAAACACAATATGTAAAACAATATATAATATTTATTGAAAAAAATATTAAAATATAGATTATATAATTTGTTATAATATTAAAGAACATATTACAAAATATAATAAGTATATTAAATTGAACACTTTCTAAAAAATATAGAAAATAAGCTTATAGTAATTTATTAGGATATTTTTATGCACTAAAATGACAACAAACAAAATTAACCACAATATTTATTTATATGTTTGTTTATGTAAGGTCATTTCAAATTTGAAAAATTAAAACGATCCAAAATATTGATAATTGAATTATACAATTTAAAACCAAAAACCATTCACAAAATAATGAAAAACAGATATAAATATTTAACTAAAAATAAATAAAAAAAACTTTATTATTGTAGTAAAGCAAATATGAACTACTTTTATCTAACTGCTAGTACAACATTAATGAAAGACTATTGCACTTAGTTGATATAGGGTGGTGTTATCAACAAGTATCCATTCAGGTCCCCAATTTTCGGCCCAATTAAATACATGGTCATGCATACATTTACTCACTTTATAGGTGATTTTATTGACAAAGTGATATAAACCACTTTTAAGTGTCCAGCTATACAGCTTCCAAGTTTCCACTATGCGGTATGTAGTTGGGATAACGATGAAAAAATTTGTGAAATGAAGTTACAAGTGATTTTATTGACAAAGTGATATAAACCACTTTTAAGTGTCCAGCTATACAGCTTCCAAGTTTCCAACTATGCGGTAAGTAGTTGGGATAACGATGAAAAAAATTGTGAAATGAAGTTAATAAAACTAAGTTAAAAACAAGGGACCCATTATCTTCTTTCTCTAATTTTTCAGTGCAGAATGTTAAATAAACATCAATTTTAGTTCAGGAAGAATGTGAATATCTTGAACAGAAACAGCAAAACTGACGATGAGAGAAACGGTTGTAAGCTTACTTATGGCACATACCAAAACAGCACCAGTTAATTTCATTTTGTGCCTAATGAGGGCCACCATGGTGCTCAACGACACGACTTCATAAAAAAGGGAGTTAGAGAAGCGTTTTGGGTGTTATCTGCAGCAGGATACCTTAGACGATTATCTCATACCGTCTAATTGTATGTAAAATATTATAAATATACCTGCAAGTAGAGGGAGATTTGTGCGCCAAAGAAGCCATCCAAGAAGCCATCACGGCAATCACGTTGTTTTTTCTTGAGGATGCGATCGGACTCACTCGTCTAAGTCAGGCTCCCCTCCTATGACTCCAATCCGAGTATGGGTTTTTGCGAAGGGCAAGAACAGCCATCGTCAATACCATAGTTCACGTGGATATGACCGCTGCCAGAGAAATCGGTTCGACAGATGGAGGTATTTCAGGAGGACGGTGCGCCATAATGGCCCATGCTCTGGCTATGGCGATTTTAATTTCACGTAGATCACCTTACTAGCCTTTTTTTGTCTTTTTGTGTTGCTCCCTACTTGCATAAATTACTCTCTTATCATCTCTCTTTTGGTGACTGCTCTCACCAGGTCGTATCCCGGGCACTTGTCAGCATCTGAACCGTAAGTTAAAATTTGAATAAAATCGGTTCTATCTACGTCGCGGATCCACGTGGCGGTCAGCTATATAACATAGAGATGAATTTAAGTTATGTTTCACCCAAAATAAGATGCCTCCAGCGTATTTATTTTATATACATATTTTTTCAAAATTAATTTAAACAAAAATAAATGTCTATTTTTAATTTTTTTTTTTCTCTTTTATCTCTTTTCTTTTTTTCTTTTTAAGTTTTTTTTTTTTTTTTTTTTTAAATTTTAAAATTTAAATACCTCTAAGTATTACAATTCTATAATATTTAATATGATAACCATTGTAATTGTAACTTATAGATTATAGGTTTTATGTTAAAATATAAATTATTTATAGATATATTTTCAAATACATAAAAATGTTTGATATCTATTTGAATTTTATTGTGGCATTCAATTAATGTTAAGTTTAATATCTAGGTATTTTTTATGATATGTTCATTAAGGATATTATTACGTTATTTAGATGATACGAATACTGAAATTGTTTATATTTGTGATTTAGCTTAGTAAAATAATATTTATTATTCATGTTACAATAATTTATATTTTACATGTTATAATATATCTTGATAGTATCACTATAATTGATAAGAATGATATATTAATGATGGTTATTAGTTAAGCAATTAACCCTTAGAAATCACTAGAGTAGTTACTAGGCATTTAAAGAATTCAATATTGTCTTCTATTTTTTGACATTTGTGTTGTTTAACTGTAATTTCTGAAATATCAATTTTTTTGAATGGCAAAACATAATCTCAATAATAATCCAAATTTAGTTTATATAACAGGAAATGAGGATTTTGTGACTCTAATACATGTTTAGCATATGTCTCATAAATAATAATAAAATATTCTCATTTGTTTAATGCAAAATACCACCTCCAAAAGAATTTTATTTTTTAAACCATACTTTATTTAATCAATCCTTCAATAATGGGAGTAATTCAATCATCAAACCCATTTATTAGGTAGAAATATTATGATGATAAATATTTATATTTCCTTTCAAAATCTATTACATTCATTTTTAAAGAAGGAAATATCAAAAGATAAATATATATACTTATATTTTTTCATAAATATTTTTGTAACGAAAGGATTGTATTATGACTAGGGAGAATCATAATTTTTTATATCATTCACTAAGCTACAAATTACTATAAATACTGAAACAGAGTACCAAAAATAATGATTAATATAATCTCATTCTTAAAGAATAGAGATGTCTATATCTATATACCTTAACAATATCTAAATTCAACCGTATTGTGCATGTTTTTCCTCTTGGTTTGGAGTTCAAGTCTTCAACAATGGTGCAAGGCCAAGCTCATCACCATATTAAGAACACCAAGTATAATCTAGGCTCATGAT